>RJWM01003945.1:52223-107175 GCA_004363535.1 Dasyprocta punctata
GGGGGGGGGGGGGGAGTGTTGTCCCTGATTCCAAGCCGCGAGCAGGTGCCGCTCGGCTGGGCGGGGGCCCCTCGCGGGGCCCTTCTCATTCTCCTCCAAGGCTGAGGGCAGTCCATATTGAGTCCTGATCGGTGCCTGCGCGGCTCGGGCGGGGCGGGGGCATGATCTTTAATTTTGGAAAACAAAATATATGAGCAGTATAACTGAAGTAAAGAGATTGTCATGCATTGAATGACCTGTGCTGTGGGCAAGCAGCAGGAACCAGTGAAGATTTGTCAGGAAACCTTAGTTTTAGACTGCTTATATGCAGGATGTTCCTGCCTCTCTTATCACTGAGATTCAAATGAACAATCTCACAGCAACATCTCCCTCATGCTGGGTATTCAGTTAAACCTAGGGACTACTGAAAGGCCAAGAAATTACTCAAATAAAACTAAAGATTTCAATGCTGCACTGTAGGCAAAATTCAAACTGGGCAATGGTAATTGCTCAGAATGGAGAAAATGGATAGAAAATACCATTTTTTGTCAAATTACAGCTAGAGTTGTGTATATGAACTTGTCATTTAAGATTTTAATTACAAAAGTAGTTTAAAATTTTAAGGATCTGTACAATAATTCACTGTTCTCAACATAACTAGTTTTCAGTTTGTGTACAAAGTCTAGCAACTCCAATTATCTACTCTTGTATAAAGTGATATAGGTGACAAAAACAAAGGAATTCTCTGGTCTAGATCATGGGTTTTCAAAAGAGCTCTCTTTGCATTTAGCTTGGAAAGGTAGGGTTTAAATAAACAAGGTTTTAAAAGTTCTGTGAAAACTACTTCTCTAGACTAACATTATATGTAAGGAATTTCATTTTCCCTGAGTAATAATTCTTGGCCTTGTGTTTTTCCATAGCTCATTCTATTCAAGCTGTAAACTACAATATGTTGGAAGCCTTAAAAGTATTTTGGAAGGTTGGTAAATGTGGGCCAAAAGGAAAACACTGACTTCTAAAAACAGAGAAACTAACCCATAAAATTATGGAATGTTCAGTAAATATACTCTGGGTAACTTAAAAGCTCTGACCCAATATCTTTTTTAATCTGATTCATTCAAAATTTTAAAACTGTGTTAAATGAAAAGACCAGGACATTCTTTTGCGGCTAGGATCACTGAACAAATGTACAATTGTCAAAGCACTCCTTTTCTGCTCAAAAATAATGATATGATAAATTCAAGCTAATTGTATTATTTTGTTCTTTAAAATAGAACAAATATATCCTAAGTATTTATGAAGAAAGATTCAGGTACATCTGTGACATTAAATTGTCTTGTTCGCATAGAAAGAAATCTTGTTATTTTTATTTAATTACAAGTAATGAATACATAGTTACTTCACTGTGCTACTATTAATTTAGCTTTCAGGAATTGGAGCGAGGGAGTTCTATGTCGAGATGGTACTAGATAATCAATGGAACATGAAAGACCATATTACTCAGGAGCAGGATGTTAAATTAGCCAGGTAGGAATGTGTTAACCCCAAAGAAGAGAGAGGAAAATAAATGAATAATTTTTTAAATAATATTACCGAAGAAAAATATGAATAACTAAGGTTGACCCGATACTAAATACTTGTTCTGTGGGTTTCAGTATTAAAAAATATACACATAACATTTTCTAAATGACATCAGTTTTGCTTCATAAAAGCAAATGCCAAAAGAAATCAGATAGCATTTACTAACAGTGACTCTATAGCTATATTTGTGTTTTGAATCAGTCCTTTCATCATAACAGATTATAAATAAAATATGAACTCTTTGTTTTGCTTTACACAATAGTAGCCCAACGCATGTACAATGCGTGCCTAGATTGTTTGTCACTGCATGCATTGATTCCAGGCCCGACAAGAGGAAGCATTAAAACTCAGTAGCCTCGTTTAATCTCAGCTAATGTGAACAGAGGGAAATACACTTTCAGAAGACGACAAAGTTCATCCAACAGATGACATTTTGAAGCATCTCTTAGAGAACAAGGCCAAAGAGTCCATCAACTCATGCTACCTCCCGAGTTTATCTGCTACTGCTTCTGGTGGCTGCAGAGCTGACTTCACAGAGCACTAAGGAGAAGCATAAATCACACTATGCTTTCCAAGGCCTGAATTGAAAGTGCTGCTGCACCAAATTTCAATGTTAGATTTTCCTGATGTGCCATCACCAAAGTACTGTAGTAGTTTCTTCGTTTCTATGACTCAGTAGCCATTGACAGACAGTAAGCCTTAGTATTGATATTTTATGTCTAAAAGACACCATTAAACATAATAGTGCTATAATTTGACAGATGCTAACACCCTTAATATTAATACATGTATGTATGTTTATATACTTATTTTATATATATTATACATCATATAAGCACTTGACAGATATATAATACTGTGTTACAACTCCCTTTTAGACAGTTTATATATGTTAACTAACTTTTCAACAACCCTGTGTAATAGGCACTATTATAATCCCCATTTCACTAAAGGGAAAACTAAGGAACAGAAAAGTGAAGTAACTGGTTCAATGTCACACACATTGAAAATGGTAGGATGAGGATTTAAACCCAGGCAGTCCAGTGTCAACATCCATACTCCTACTTCCTTACACAGGAGACTTAAAGCTTTTTCTTGGAAAATACAGGATGGACTTTAATTAGTAAGCAGTGTCCTGCTGACAAATAAAGAGTGGCTGACCAAAGGAACCCTTCACCCTTAAGCATTTGACCAGAGGATGTCGTGGTGTATGTGTTTACATATGTACTGTGGCCTTCTGTTAGTTGCATGTGAGAAGTATTTAAAGTCATGTTAACCAGAACTTACTAGAGAAAGGCTAATTATTGTTTAAGGAATGTGTGTTGTTTATCCACTTAGTTTAAAACTGTATAACATTTTTTTCCAGTTCCTAGTGGGAATTAACGGACCCTGAGTCACTTCTTTCTTCTGGACATTCTTTATCTATTTAAATGTCTATCTTTCAAGATTCATTGCTACTCTCCCCACACAAACAACCAATTCTTCCCTGACTTCATAGCCTGAATCTATCTACTTGCCTTCTTAGTTCCTACAGAATATACTGTATGCACTATTCACTGATGCTTAAGTATCTCACTCCCTCTGACATTTTCTACTCCTGCCTCATTTTCAACTGTTCTATTATGGTCTGAGTTTCCTTTGTAGCTGTATTGAAAACTCACTTGGGGATTTACATTTCTTTCCATAACCCACAGAGTATTATAAAATATTTTGCTTGTGGAATAAATATTTATTTTAATTGCCATTAAATGACCCTTGCCACGGTTTTCACTTAACAAATGTATGTCCTCATGTCACAAGGAGATGAAATGAATTGTCGGTAGTTACACTAATATTTTAAAAGTTGATCGAAGATTATATGTCCTCAATAGATAATATCTCTTACCACTTCTGCATTTGAAAAATAACTACCAATTAGCCAGTCTTTTTCTCACTCTATACTCCCAAAGAATAAAAAGTCTATCACAAGTCTCACTAATACAGCTTGAATGAAAATAATAATGTTGAGCCAGGTGTGGTGGTGCGCGCCTTTAATCCCAGCACTCAGGAGGCTGAAGTAGGAGGAGCGTGGTGAGTTCAAGGCCGGTTTGGGTTACAACATGAGCGCAAGGCTGACCTGAACTACATAGCGCGACCCTGCCTCAAAAACTAGGGCTGGGAGTTTGGCTCAGTGGCTTAAGCACCTGTCTGGCAGGTGTGAGGCTGTGAGTTTGATCCCCAGTGCTGCAAAGAAAAGAAAATATCAATGTTTTACAGAAATCTTAGAAATATCACATTCATGTCATGCTCATGGAACCAGACTAAACATTTTTACCTATTCTTTTTTCTAGGATTGTTTTAACAACTATTCATAGCAGTAGGCAGCCAACCATTACATAATACTCTCCTGCACTATGGTAAAATTCCTAAATGGAGAAGCCATCTCTGCTTCATTCACCAGAAGATGAGAATCTAGTGCCTAATGTAAAGATGTTTAACAAATATTTATCAAGGGCAAAGTACATGAATAAACAAGGACTATTATTCTGAGAATGTCTTCATGTATTATGTTTGGTCCTCATAAAGATTACCTGAGATAGTTGTTCCAAAAGAGGAAAATGGGCTTAGAGAAATCAACTAGGTTGCCCTTGATCACACGGGCAGTACAGTGTGTTCCTGTCTGTCCATATACCCTCTTACAGACCTAACCTCTAACAGCTGTAAGTGGTCTTCTTAGATTTCCCACCTTGTCTCTGAGTCCCTTTGTGACAAATAACTATTTGCTGTCTAAACTTCACAAGTGTTAAGACCTCACATTCTCCTTCGTCTAAATAGTTATGAAGGAGTGTGCTTCGTTGAAGAAATATTCTTGAATTTATAAATATTCAGGAAATTTTTGCAATATAAAAACCCCTGGTCTGGGAGAACTATCCTATCTGAACTGCTGGTGTTTACGTTAGCTGTAAGTAAAGTTTTATGTTCATGATCACAAAAAGAGAGCATTGATTTTATACTCTTATAAAGAGTAAAAGGTATTTATTAAATATTCAGTCAGGGAATAAATTAAAACATTATATTAGGGTTATATTTGACAGGTGGAATAAATTAATGCATTATATCAAGGAAATATCTTTAAATTTATCAGACTACTACTAGGTCAATAACTAGGAAACTAATACAAAAATAGCTATTTCATTTGGCTTTATTGGAACACTTGTATAACATCGTCAAATTCTGACCAGAAGTCTAACATTTCTCAGTTTATTTTATCAAGTTGAAACTTAGAGCTACACGAACTGAAAGTATTTCAATACCCCATTTAAGAATAATTATTCCTAAAAGTTAAATCAAAAAAAAATTCACTCTCACAAAATAAAGTAAGTAAAAATTGTGCTTTAGTATAATAAATCTAATTATTCTTTCTTTTTATCAGATTAAGTAGACTGTGTAGGTGTCAATACACCAAAATTTAACAGATACACTAAAACATAAGGTATATGAAAAAATGCATAAAAATGAAGCTTTCATTTGTGTCATAACAAGCATTTGAATATGGAATTTTATTCTATCTTAAGCATTTTGTTTCTTCTCATACTTATTTTGTACCCAACAGCCTGAGTTTGAGCACAAGTAACCCTCAGGCAAGAAAGACAGTACTGCAAAATAATTTGTAAAGTAAAACTAATTTTTAGTGTGTTCTCCAAGGAATTCGCCTCTTCTTAATATTTCAAATTAACCTTTTCGTGTTACACATTATTAAAAATAAGTCCAATTAAATTGCATAACTTCTATAAAGTAATTTCCCATTTGACCAAGGAATAATCATTTCTATCTTTTGAAGGGAAGTGATTTTTAAAAAATTAAAACTAATACTAAACTAAAGAAACTATAATTTTAAACTTTGTGCAATGCACATATATATATTACATTTAACGCTATTCATTTCTTACATATTCATAATGTGCACAACCCCATTTAATCAAAAATACTTGACAGCATTACCTGATCCCTTCATATTAATAAGACATGGATAGCCACTGAAGTATCTTTTTAAAAATCTTACAATTTACAGACTCCTAATTTTTTAAACTCAAAATCCTTTCCTTTTTGAGCCTAAAGAAATTTAACTTAATTTAATTTAATTTAATTTAATTTTACTTTATTTTATTTTATTTTATTTTATTGTTTGAGACAGGGTCTTACAATGAAAGTTCAGGCAGGCCCTGAACTCACTATGTAGCCCAGCCAGCCTCAAATTCAGGGCAGTCCTTCTTCCTCAGCCTGCCAACTGCTGGGATTACAGGTGTGCACCATCATGCCCAGCTGAGCCTAAAGGTTTTTGATGAGAGAAATTAGGTCAATAGAATTGTGAATAAAAAGGAAGAGCATAGCAATAAAAGAATTAATGATGAAATGCATTTTAAGCTACACTAAAGGCAAGTTTGTTTGTTTGTTTATTTCAGGTATTAATAAAGGAAACAACAAAGAGAGCAGTGGTTGTCAGGGGTTAGGGAAGAGAGAAGGATAAACAGGAGCAACACAGTGGATTTGCAGGGTGATGAAGGTATTCTTTGTGATACCGTGGCAGTGGATCCACGTTGTCTACATTTGTCAAAGCCCACATAATGCACACTACCAAGAGTGAACTATGTAAACTATGGACCTTTGGTGATAATTATATGCCAGTGAAGGTTCATCATTTGTAACAAATGTACAACTCTGCCGGGGGTTATTGATAGTGGTGCGACTGTGGGAGGTACGTAGAGGCTACATGGAAACTCTACTACTTTCTTCCCAATTTTGCTATAAACCTCTAAACTTGCTCTAAAAAGCCTTTGTTGTTGCTGTTGTTGTTGCTGTTCTTTTTCTTGTTCAAAAAGCAAAAAACAAAAGGCTCCTGATAGAGACTGTTGGTTGCTAGCCACCTTCTTCATGCTCCCTTCCTGAGGCCTGAAAAGATTACCCAAGGTGTAAATGACCACGTGCCATACTTGAAACCCAGAGAAATGCTTAGTTTGCAATGTAATACAGAATTTTAAACATCTTTTTTGAATTTTCATCATTTGAGTTCTTAGTTTCAAATCAGTGGACATTTTAAAGTCCTATCAATGTACTAAGTAAGCTTCTTGTGCACAGAAAACACATTTTATATAGGTAAAGCACCTGGGTTTGGGCTCAAATTTGACATTTCCTGGCATGCAATCTATGCTTTAAACTTTATTTTCTTTTTCTATATAATGGGAGTATTATCTACCATGACAACTTCAGATATATAAATTATCTTGTGCATTAGAAATCATAGGGAAACAGATATATTATCATACCACTAGTACCAGAGATTATGTCTTGTTAAATTTTTTTTCAATGTTTTTAATTTATTAAAATCATTAGAACAATTCTGAGCATATAAACAGTACTTAACAAATAATGGACATAAGGGGATAGCTTCCAGGGTGTTGAAGTTTAATTCTGTCAACTTGGTTGACTTGAGAGTCACCCAGGGGATTAGAGAAGCACACTTCTGTGAGCATCTGTGTAAATCATGAAGATATGACTTTGGGTATTGTGTGGATGGTCCTGCTCCCTTCCACTCTGATACTGTTTCCCTACTCTGCTTCTTGGCTACCGTGAAGGAAGCAATGCTGCTCTGCCCCGCCCTTGCACCTTGATGTTTTTACCTTGGAGCCCATTAACCATGGGCTGAAACTGTGAGCCAAATAAGTCATTTCCTCCTTGAAGTTATGGGTGTTGAGTGTTTGGTCCTAACAACAAGAAAGCTGACTATTAATGCCTGTGGTTAAGATTGAAGGGATTAATACTGTTAAAATATCCATACTACCCAAAACACATACCAGATAGAATGCAGTCTCTGTCGAAATTCCAGTGACATTTTTCACAGAAATAGAATAAAATGTCCTAACAATCATGTGAAACCACAAAAGACCCAAAAAAGACAAACTAGTCTTTAGCAAAAAAGAACAAAAGCAAGGGCATCACACTACTGATTTCAAAGCTACAAAAAAGCTATCATAACAAAACATCATGGTACTGCCATGAAAAACAGACATATAGACCAAAGAACTAAAATTGAAAGCTCAGAAGTAAATCCACACATTATGGCCAAGAGATTTTAGACAAAGGAACTAAGAATAAATGCTGGGGAAATTATAGGGTCTCCAATAAGTAGAGCTGAGAAATTAGGATCCACATGAAGAATGAAAGTCAATTCCCACCTCACATAATGCACAAAGATTAATTTAAAATGTTTTAAGGACTTAAATTTAAGACCTGAAACTATGAAACTATGAGAAGAGAGGACAAGAAAATGCTTCTTAACATTAGATTAGGCAAAGGATCCCTTGAGCATGACTTCAAAATGGCACAGGCCTGGAATTGTATCAGAGTAAAAGGCTTCTGCTCAGCTAAAGAAACAATCTACAGAGTGAAAAAGACAGGCTACATAATGAGAGGAAATGTTTGCCAACCATGCATCTGATAAGAGGTTACTCTGCAAAATATATGAGGAAGTTAATTCAATGGTAAGAATGGTCAAAGGATCTGAAGAGAAAGTTCTCAAAAGAAGATACACAGTTGGACAGCAAAAATGTGCAGCACCAGTAATCATCAGGGAAATGCAAATCAAACTACACTGAGATATCACTTCATGCCTGTTACAATGTTTCAAAGAGACAAAAGGTAAGTGTTGTCAAAGGTGCAGAGGAAGCCATGTGCAATGTTGAGAATGTAAATTAAAGTTTAACCGTTATGGAAAACTGTATAGAGTTTCCTCAAAAAATTAAAAATATGGCCTAGAGCTGCAGCTCAGTGGCAGAGCACTTGCCTAATCTGACACTGTTACCTTTGGGTACATATTTCATTTCAAAGGAAATGAAACTGGTGTGTCAAGGAGTTAGCTGTACTCTCAATTCATTACAGCACTATTCACAATTACAAAAATACAGACCCAGACTGTCTATCAACAGATGCAGATGAATGGATAAAGAAAATATGGTATACATACATAATGGAATAACACTTAGCCTTAAAACATAATATGAGAGAGAGAGAGAGAGAGACAGACAGACAGACAGACAGACAGACAGACAGAGGGAGAGAGGAAATGAAAAAGAAGGAAAAAAGAAAGAGAGGGAGGCAGAGATGGAGGAAAAACGGATAGAAGGAGGAGGAGGAAGAGGAGGAAGGAGAAAGGAGAACATGGAATCATGTTAGATGTAATAAGCCAGAAAGACAAATGCCACATAATCTCACTTAAAGTAAAAAACTTGACCTCAAAGATGAAGAAAGTCAAATGATGGTCTCCAGAGACTGGCGTGTGGTATGTAGGTAAATTGTTGGTCAAAAAGAAAAGATTGCATTTGGTCAGAAAGGATAAGTCAAAGAGATCTCTTGTGCATCATATGACTACAGTTAATAACACTGTACTTTATACTTAAAAGTTACTATGGAGTAGATTGAAAACATTCTCACCATGAAAAAATAAGTATGTGAGGTAATATATGCATTAATTAACTTGATTCAGCCATCCCAGCATGCAGACATACCTCAAAATATATTGTACAGAGTGAAAGTATACAATTTTTACTTAATATTTTAAAATTTTCAAGCCATTTTTAAAAACAACTCAAGTATTAGGGAAAACATTCTAACATCAAATATGATTAAAGACAAAATAGGACAAATACAGAAAATTTAAAATTCCTTGTAGCCTGAAAGAACATTCCCAAAATGATAAGCGAGATTCAAACTTGGAGAAAAATTATTCTCAAAAATGTTCTAATATACTTTACAATAATGGGAATATAGAACTATAATTAAGAGTTCTATATTCAAATCTGGGACCTGTTCCTTAACAGCTGTGTGACCTAACACAAGGGACCTGATCTCTCCAAGCTTCATATTCCTCACCTGAAGAATACAGACCTTCATGTTTCTGAAAACCTCAGAAGATGGTTCTTACAATGTTTGTGTGATCATGGGGTCACATTACAATGCTTGGAAAATTGAAAATGCTCTATGGATATTACAGGGTACCAGTACACTGTCTTTTATTTTATGTATTACTTCTATGGTATCATGTTTCTGAATATCTATCTTTTTTCTTTTCTTATGCCACTACATTTTCTAATGAATACATTCTTCATAGTCTTTAAAACAATAATGGATAAATGGAGAAGTTAGTGACTACCTCATTGGAATTAGAAACTATCTTCCCAGAAAGAATAGAGTGAGGTAGAGTTAAGGCTGGAGCCTGGCCCCATTTGCTTTTAATCCTTCAGTCCACCCTGGAAAGTACTTCCCCCAGGTTCCCCTAAAGTCTGGTGGAGGTGCACTGTGCCCCTGAGAGCAACCAGGTGTATGGAAATACCTAGACGCAGACAAGAGGTCTCATGTGTAGACTTATTTCAGTGCTGGCACTGCATTTCTAGGCTTTTGCTCCACTCTGATAGAAGGAATTGGAGATAGAATATAAAAGTTTCCCTTTACCACTCATTCAATGTCATTAACTGAATACAGTTCATGCTATTGCCAAGTTATTTTCTTCTGTGATGCCTCTAATTTACTGTTAGCAAATCCTGACACCTGAAAAAAAACTGTTCGTGTTTTGCATTTTTTTTTAGAAATTCACATTCTACTTAATATTACAAATTTAAGTTATGTACATATCAATGAGCCCATTAAACGTTTTCATTCCCTTTCTCAAATTTGCCCTTTTGCCTCCTACTATATTATTTTTTTAGCAGAGTAAGAACAAACAAAGAACATTTTTCTCTGTTTTTGCTGTGTGCTCATTCTTTTGTTGAAGACTGGAAAATGCAATTAAGCAATACTTTAAAAGTAATCAACCATTAATCTAAATCTTCAAATAATAGCATACCAATTTGAAAAGCATGTCAAAGAGAGGTAGCAAATATTAAAAAGTTTAGGGGAAATCAAAACATATTTGAGTTCCTACTGTGTGCTAGGCTCTGTGTCAGGAAATAGGGGTAAAATTGTGCTTTTTTCTTATAAAATTTGTGAAGATTAGGATGGAGTGTCAACTTGACTGGTTTTGAGATCTCCCAGGGATTGTTGGAGAGCATCATAGTGAAGTAGCCTTGGAGTCTGTCTGAATCCTTGTCCCTTCTTCCTCTGTGGCACTGTTCCCCCTCTCTTCCTCCAAGTTGCCTTGAACTAAGCCGCTTTGACCTTCTGCCATGATGTTTCTGTCTTGGAGCCAGCTAACCATGGACTGAATCCCCTGAAACCATGAACCAAAGTAATTGTCACCTCCTTTAAACTAGAGGTGTATGTTATTGTGTCCCAGTGACAGAAAAATAACAAACACAGTACTTATAAGTATTTAATATTATTTAATAAAGCTTGTACATATTATATGGAAACAGTGAAAGAGACAGAATAAGCACCACAAAAGAAAAAAAACCTAGAAGCCAGAAATCTCAAAGAATGAGGGTAAAAAGATTTAATTCTTATAGGGTAGAAACATGAGAGTAAAAAAAGCATTTACACAACACATCTCCAGACTCAGTTTCCTCATGGGCCAAGTATAAGAATGGCTCAGATAAGTTTAATCACTGCATAACTGTTGGCATTTTCAAATACATTCCTGAATCTTAGATATTTTACCCTTTGAAAATTGGAGCCTCATTCTCCTTCCTTTAAGTGCAAGCTGGATTTAACAACTCAGGAGCATTAAAATATGGTGGAACTGATCAACAATAGGTCATAAAAACATTGCTGCACCTTCTTTGTTCCCTTTTGAATGATTAATTCTGGAAGAACCAAGACGCCATATCAAGTATCACTGTGGAGAGGCCCAAGGCAGGAAGGGTGGCCTCCTGCCAAAAGTCAAACGACTCACCCTCTAGGACACAAGTCATCCAGGCCTAATCAAGCCTTTAGATACCTGCAGCCTGGCTCCCATTTTGACTTTAACCTCATGAGAAACCCTAAGCTAAAACCAGCTACCCGAGCTGTCACTTCTGGATTCCTGACTTAGAGGAACTTTGTGAGACAATCAGCATTTTTCATTTTAAGCAACTAGATTTTGAGGTAAGTTGTTTCACAGTAAGAAAGAACTAATACTATGATGTAAATCAATCATTATATAGTGAAAATATAAATAATTAATGAAACTTCATATCTTGGCATACAGAAATTTGGAAATTAGTAGGGGCTTTGTGTACAGAACCACTAAAGATTAAAACTAAAAATAAACAAGTCTGTTAGAAATATAAAGAAATATTAAAAGGCCATATAACTCCGTAGAACTTGATCATAGTCTTGGCTTTGACCCTGAGTAAAGTTATAGCGTAGTCCACTGGGACAGGTCATTATAATGTAGTATTTTGGGGCCTGCCTGGTACTCAGTACAGATTTGTTGAATGAGGGAGCAATGGAAAAAAAGGAAATGTGTAAGTCTGGGAAGAGTGTGAATACTATTGTTAGAAAAATACCTACTGTGTGCCAGACAGGGTGTAAGACTTCACAGGAATAAATGAGCATCTTCAACTACCTTATTCAGGAAAATTAATTTTAAACTATCTACATCTAAAACTCATTGAGACAGAGAGAAAATATAGGAAAGAAATTTGATGAAGTAAAGAGCTGTCAGGCAAAGCAGAAAACAGAATTATATGAACCTAAGACTATCTTATTAACATCTCAGATAGAAGATGTTTCCCTAGGCAATGTGAATTTCTACCAAGAAAATTTAAGTAAGTCTGTTTCAATCATAGGAAAGCAATTCTAACTAGTATTTATTTAAAACTGGCTAATCCCTAATACAATCACATGAATAAGGGCTGCAAACTTAAATAAAAATCCTGAACACACATGTAATTTTGGCTTGGTGCAATCCCATCCCAAACTGTACGTAGAGGAATCCATGGCATACATGCTACTTTCCAGAGTGACTGCTTCCTTTGCGCCTGGCTCGCATATCCCAAAGTGGACCCCTCCTTGCTCCTCGGCTCCCTTGTTGCACAGCTGGACCCACTGATTGGCTGCCACCCCAGTTCCAGACCTTTGGCTTCATTCCCAGGACTCAAAATCACAGCTCTTCTTACTAACTTTATCTCAAATTATTAACTGATAATGAGTTCTTTTTTGGAAATGGCCTCAGCCCTTCTACAACACACACCATCCTTCTGGTGGCTGACATTAGACTAAGCCTGGCCCGCACAGCAGGGATGAGACACTGTGGGTTAGGTTTGCCTACATATGTACAGATTATCCACCCATGGCCTTGCTGTCAAACTTGCACCATCTCCAGCCCATCCTGGGCACCACTTGTCACAGAGATTCTGTTTCTGAAAGTTCCTGCTTCAATACCTCTATCAGGTGCCAGAACATTTACTCTCAGCCAAACCCCCAGATCTGGAGAATAAGAAAAATTATATATTCAAGACTTTATTCCAGAATGTGAACTCCTGCACCTCAAAAAAAGTTAAACCTTGGAAAAAGAAAAACAGGAGTTGGAAACTTGGCACTATCCAATGTTAAGTTTTTCAATCTTTGATATATACAAAGACACAAACAACCCACTGTGCTTCGACTCAAGCAATGATTGATCAGGACTCGTAATAAAATCCTCAGGCCTTCTTCAATTTTAAAAACCCTAACAAGAACTATTTAGGAGGGAAAATACAAGAAAAAGTGACTAAGGGTGGTATTTTTCATCTGTGTCAGATAGATACAGGGGGAAAAAGTGCTCCTCTTGGCTCATGAGTGTTTGATCTCTTTCATGGCCATCTGCCAGCAATGGCTTAGGGCTTTAAAGAGCACACAGAGTAACAGGGAATGAATGGTACTTGGAAGTTAACATAATTACCCATTCATTCATTCAGCCATGATACTTTGAGTTCCCACTGTGTGCTGAGAACATCCACTTTCCCAAAGCTTAACATTCTCATACAAGAGGAAACAGACAAAAGTCACATAAATTTAAAACACATGGCAGGCAGTACCAAATGCTGGAAATAAAAATAATACATTTATCTAAAAAAAAAAGGCGGGGTGTGGCAAGTGCTGTCATGTAAATTGCACAGAGTATCATTGCAGAAGGTCCTTCGTGGGAAAGAAAAGTTGGTCAAAGGCCAGAATGTGGCAAAGGAAAGTAAGCTCTGCTAAGGTGTGGGGAGAGATTTAGGCAGAAGGGAGGATGAATGCCAAAGTTGGGAGACAAGTGTATGCTTGGAGAACTCAAGGACTGGGAAAAGGGCCAGAGCATCTGCAACCCACAATGAAGCCTCGCAAGTGATAGGAAATTACTTCGGAAAGTAGCCAGAGACCAGATCAGATCGGTCCTCGTAAACTATAGTAGGGGCAACAGCTCTGGGCTTTTTTCCCAGTGTCATCAGCAGCCACTTGGGGGATATTCAATTATTGATCCCAATATGTCACTTGGCTACAATAAGATTATACACTTGAACTCTTGGCTATATTTCTATAGTCCCCTCCCCTAAGTGTTGCGTGTATTTCTTCACACCGTTGATATTTATGACTTGCACTGGCTAATGGGAGGCTAGCAAATGTGGCACAGAGGGCTAAAATGTGCTCCTGTGAGCTGCCTAGGTTTTGGAGGATGTTACTCCAATTTCCGTTTAAAAAGCAGACTTGGGCTAAGGATGTGGTGCATTGGTAGAGTATTCACCTGTTAAGTGTGAGGACCTGGGTTCCATCCTTAGCACTGCAAAGACAAACAGGTCCTTTGACTAGGACCTCAGAGTAAGGTGAACACAGAACCTATCCTAAAGCCTCCAGCAAGGCCACAACCCAGCTGGCCTGTTGGTGGGGAAAATGGATGCTTACTATGTTAAGTTACTGAAAGAATACTTTTTCTACATTTTTATTACTGTATGTTGTTTATACAAACTGGAGAGTTTCAATTTGGCAGTTTGGTACATACATGCAATATACTTTAATCATTTCCCCCATAGCTCTTCTTGTTCCACCTACCCTTAAGTTTCACATTCAGGAATGGGATTTCAATGTGTACAGAGTATTTTGATTGAATTCATCCCCCATTCCCATTACCCACCCTCTTACCTCTCCCCTTCACCCTTATTCCCTTCCTCTTATCTAATAAAATATCTCCCCAAAGCATGATTTAGAAAGCAGAATAGTCGACTAATACACCTTAGGAGGAATTCAATCAACAGAATAATTCTAAGTATATTTTTAAAGGACCAAAGTATATTTTTAAAGTAGATGAAAGAATGACGACAGGGGAAATAGGAGATGAGTTGGAGGTTGCTGCAAGAATTCAGGTGAGAGCTGGGGATGGGTCCAGCCAGGGTACAGTGGTGGAGGTGACAGTGTTTGTTGATGAGTGAGACATGAGGTATGAGACAAAAGAGTGTTATAGCACTGTATTACGGTGTTTTATCATTCAGCACATTCTTTTCTCCTTCTCACCAGCCCAGCCTACATTTCCGAGCATAAAAATCAGCATATAAAGAGTGTTTTTGTCAACTGTCATCTATCCAGGGACACAGTTGCTATAGCAGCCAAGCAATTCTCTTTGGGCAGCCAGGTGGAAACCAAATCATCTTGAAGACTCCTAGAATCGAATAGGGAGATTTTCCTTCAATACCACACAACAAACTTTATAATTGCCTTAAAAAAAGAATATCTAAATCAGGATTCTCTGGTCTGGAGGTGTTTTTTGGAAACAACTCTGTTTTTCCATGTTATAGTTTGTGCTGAGGATTTCGTGGATAGTGCTGTTCTATCTCAGACTTGCTCTGCATTTTCTGCCTCCTCAGGATGGGTACTGATCCATGAATTCCTGCGATGGGTCAGGCCAGAGGACACATTCATAGCCAAGGCTTAGTCCCAATCTATATCATCTCTGCTGGGTCAAGTCAGACAACACTAGAGCCACTCCTTGGCCTCCCTCTGGGATCTCTTCTTCCAAGCTTAGAGCCAAATTAATCTACGGAGTTTGATCTCTCTTTTCTAGACTCACTATAGGAAATCCTACCTGCATTATGTATGGCTATCTCAAAACCCTCACCACTCAGGTGACAAACTAATGATGACAGTCTCGAGGACTCACGCAGTTATAATCCCCTCACTTCACGCAAGAAATCTGCAACCTCAAAACCATGTGGTGCCCATATCCAGGCACCACATTATCTTACAATGCACCCCTCCCACCACCTGTGTGCATGTGTAAGCATTCAGGGGCTCTTCCGTCCTTTGTGTCCTCAGTGGCCCTCATAGGCACTTGCATTCCTTTCCCTTGAGGGGATGGAAGTGAGGGAGGGGCAGTGGGTGCTGACATTGATGAAATTATTTCTGACATCCATTTTACATTAAAGTAAATTAAGTAATTTTTACTATTGTACCTTGTGACATTAAGAGTCAAACAAGTCTTTTAAATGACTAATGTTCACCTGCCAGCCAAGGAAGGAGCTGGTCTGGTGGAATACAATGAAGAACTAGCCCTGAAAGCTCATGGCTATTCAAAATAGGCACGCTAATGTGAGAAATGACAGCCAAACATCCATTAAACTCATTAAAGAAACTCAGGAGTACTCAAAATAAATTGCATCTTGGCACAGAGTTTAAGGAGAAATTGCTTAGGAAAGAACTTAGAATTGTTTGCAGTCTGTAGGAGGGATACATTTCCTGCATTTTAAGAAGAAATCTCACAAATTTTCAAGAGAGATTTATTGTCTGTGGTTTCTATGCAGCCAGCAAGTGCTAGGGAAATTAGATGCCTTGCTTGTGAGCACACTGCTACTTGTTCTGATATCCTTGCAAGTACAAGTGTGCTATCATGGGACAATTAAATCCATATTTGGAGACACTAAGCAAGTACCATTTCCAATGATGCCACCACATTCTACAAGGAAATGACTCCTCTGCACGTTACCTGTTTCAAAATTCTCTTTCCCTTCATATTCATGAAAACATGAATCACTTTGGTCTTTTATTGCATTAAAAATCACAAAGGGCAAGTGGCTCTAAAGGGCTCACCTAGAATCACAGGTATCTGCATAAAGTACTAATGTCCTAACTCATTATTGTTAGTATATCTTAGATGAGAAAGAAGAGATGAATATTTCAACATCTTTTGAGAAAGTTAAACTATATTCGTCTAATGTTTTCTTGAGATAAAAATGTGGGGAGTCAGGTTATGTATTAAATTCCACTGTGAATTCCCACAAGACCTGTAGCAAATTTCCATTCTTCACCTCTGCGTATCCATTGTTTCCGTGGTAAGGAAGGATACGTGTGTGTGTGTGTGTGTGTGTGTGTTCCTCCTAAATGATGGTACCAGAAAGAAGGAGGTGCAAGAAGGTGCTAATATCTTTTTTTTTTTCCGGCACCAGGGATCAAACTCACAACTTTGTGCCTGCCAGACAGGTGCTTAATCCACTGAACCAATCTCCCGGCCCTAGTTTTTTGAAGCAGGGTCACACTACGTAGCTCAGGCCGGCCTTGTGCTCACGTTGTAGCCCAAGCTGGCCTCAAACTCACAACGCTCTGCCTACCTCAGCCTCCCAAGTGCTGGGATTAAAGGCATGCACCACCATGCCCGGCCAAAGGTGCTAATATCTTATGAACTAAATTATTCTACTCCTTATTACTACCATGTAGCACTGACTACACTATGGTTACATCTTTGCACGTGGTCCATACATTTTCCAATGGTTCCCACTGTGGTGGTAAGAAGTGTTGCCTCTAAGGCAAGTGGCACAGTGGGGTGTCCTAGGTCATAGAGGTAGAGGGGGTGCCCTTGTGTGGCATTAAGATACTTCTTGTTGGTTTTCTGGCTGATTCTCAAGACAGTGTTGTTATAAAAACCTAAGCCTGTCCCATGAAACCTCTCTTGGGCTTCCTGGATTGGGAACATCTCTTCTTCCATTGTCATACTTCATGATATGACAGAGCTGAACCAATGCCAGCAGCATACCCTCGACTCTCCAAAACTTGCAAGGTAAATAAAGGCTCTCCTTCTGAAGTAGCCTGCCCCAGATGTTTCATTAAAGTAACAAAATGTACCTCATACAATGGTACAGAAGGAGAGAAAGATTCTAGTTTGGAAAATAAAGGATAAAAAATGTCTTTTTGGATTTGTTTATAATCTCTTTACATCAATATTCACATTTGAAGAAAGTTTTAAACACACAAAATGTACACATGATCTGTCTCCAGTAGCCTATAAGATATATCTATCAGTATGTCCCTCAGCACCTCCAACAACAAGGTGTTTTTTTCTAAGTTTTTTATATCAACTTTTATTTTACCTACTCAGGCAAACCAAAAACCACTATATTTTCCCTTTCTTCCCTGACTCCTCTCCCTGACTTCTATTGTCCAATTATTCAATAAATCTTAGAAATTCTGCCTCTAAGAATCTCTCAGATAAAGGAAGGAAAAGAAATATATACATATAAATATGTACAAGATAGCTAAGATAATAAAGAAATATATATACAAGATAGCTAGGATAATTATACTACTAACTTCTATTGATTCATTGAAAAGAACGGTTTGTGCTTATATTGTCTGATCAATTTTGCATACCTATATCTTGTAATCTGAGTAACTACTTTGAAGATAGCAATATGCAATATATTAACCATTGTTAATTTCCAATTATCTTGTTTTGAATTTCTGTATCGTTTTTATTATTTTCCTCTCTCTAAAATAAAAAAAATCTCTCGGATTTATTCATTCTTTTTCATTCCCACAGTCACTGCTAGACCTTTATCATCGCCTATTGGATTATAATCCTATATCCTAATAAATTCTCTGCTACCTGTCTCTCATTTCTCTCCAACCTGTCTTGCACAGCTACCAGAATTATGGAAACACTGGATAGTGTCATTTACTAATTTAAAAACTGAATTTGATGATTTCCTATTGCCTGTAGGATAAATTCAAAGACATTTCAACAACCATTTTTTGCATATCCACTACATGCAGCCTGTTAAATATAGTGAATGCAAAGATGAAAGGCATGGCCTCTCGAGGTACCCACAGTATATTTGTGGAAGTTCAAGTTGTGTTACCAGATGTTTACAATACAACACAATACAATATGTGCAACTACAAAACTATGTGCAAAATACATGGAAGTGTAGAATAGCTAATGGTCTCTTATTAAAGGGAATTTTCATTTCTTCCTGTATTTGTACCAGGGCCTTTAAATTGAGCAACATTACCAACTCCTTTTTTCCTTTCATTTATTTAATTTGACGTAGGGTCTCACTATGTTACTGAACTTCATAGGTTGGGCACAAAATTGTGATCCTCTTGTCTCAGCCTGGAGAGTGGTGGGATTACTGGCTTGTGTCACTACAACTGGCTCGGGTGTTACTTCTTTAATAAACCCTTTTCTGCACTGCCTTTTCTCCAGACTACACTATCATTTCTTCCTTTGGGATCCCATTAACATTTTGTTCATATTATTTTAACAAATATGACATGCAGATGAACGCCCAAAGATATCTATCCTCTAACCTTGGGGATCTGTGAATATGTTACATTAAATAGAAAAAAGGACTTTGCAGATGTAATTAAGGTCATGGGACTTTAAAATAAAGAGATAATGTACATTAAATTAATCACACAAATTCTTAAAAATAGAGAGCTTTTACTGGCTAGAGTCAGAAGTGTAGGGGAAAGGAGTAATCAGTCAGATTGTAAGTATGTCATCATTGAGAGCCACAGGGAAAATACAAAAAGGTGTGCATGCAGTCCCAGGAGGCAAGTCTGGCCTTCAGGTAACGATCAGCCAAAAGCAGACTTCAACCCTATAACCAGAAGAGAGTGAATTCATCCAATAATCTGAAAGATCTTGAGAGAGTCTTCCCCATGGTTTCAGATTAGGAATGTAGACTCACCAAAGCTCTAGCCTTGTGAGACCCTAAGCAAAGGACACAGCTGAGCTCACCTAAACCTCAGAAATTCTAACGTTAAGTTTTTCATTGTCATTAAATTTGCAGCGTTAGTGTTAGGGATAAGGATTAGGTATTAGGGTTAGGGTTGCAGCATCTTATTATGACAGCAATAGAAAGTCAGTACAACATACCATACAATATACCACATTCAATTTCATCGTCCACACATAGTTTATATTCACTGGGAGTTTGGTTTATTGAATGGAGGAATTTTGTGTTAACTAGGAAGCATTTTTCTAAAGGTTGCTATTACTTCAGAAAAAAGTAAAATGATGAGTTTACTGGAGGATCTTAGGTTGTTCCTTTGTATCAAAAGAGACCTTCATTTTGTGGCTTGTTTGTTCTTGTTTCCATCTGAATATAAGCACTATGCTTGGAAGATCATCTTAGTACCAGAGTCAAATGAATAGGACATCGTTCTTAGTTTGTGACTCTCAGGCATTATGATTTAAATGTTGCTCCAACAAATTAAGGTATTTCGTTCTCAAAGACTTCTGTAATCTATCCCAAAATACATGATTTATAACTTCTCCACTCCTTTGTCTAATAAGTGGCTGCCCTCATGTCTTCTGAACTCTAAGGTGGTTTAATGAACATGGGGCCTTTTGTCTTGTACAGGGCCTGGGATTTTTCCCCTGCTGAAAGGTACAGTATTCACTGAATTCTTGCACTCAAATTCAGTCCCCAAATATCTGGACACTATGATTCAGCCAAAGAGGTACGCAAAATTAACCATGACCAGTGTAAATCACCTTCACCTTCGTGTTGCACCTTAGGCTACATACATAGTACCATACTGTAGAAAAATATAATGGTATGCAGTAGGTCTGACATTTCTTGGCAGGATTTGCCTCCTCAGAGTATGTTTCTTTCAGTCTTTTGTCTCTTCTCATTTTATAAAGGATTGTTTTCCCTCACTCTATGCATATTCATATTCTAGAAAAAGATGTTAAACATGAAGTCTGGCTTTCTGGAGAAGGATTCAAAAGCAGCCTCCCTGAAACACAGCCTCATAGTCCAGTGCTGTTTCCCTTAAAGTAATGCTTAATGAACCCACAAGGGAATGAAAACAAATGAGGTTAAAGGAAATTTATTCAAATTAGATTTCAACTTCATAAAATCCCTGTATGGAATATTACTATTTGCTTCTTTATGCAAAGTTCAAAGAGATTTATACTGCAGAAGTATCATCTGCAGTTTTAAAAATGTTGTGAGATTCTTCTTTATTCCATCAGGCTTTTTGTTGAGTATTTCTGTTCTCTTTCTGCAACAGAGCCCCTAAAAAACTATTCCTTTGGAAAAGCTGCTAGAGTGGACTTCCATCTGCTTATCTATTCACCATTCTGAGTCCTTATTGAGAGGTTATTCTTCATGTAGGGATCTGTATCTCTGTCGCAGGCAATATGCTAGTTTTGTAAGTACAGTTTTTGATATTTGTTCCACAAAAGCAGATTCAGGCAAGAAATTTTTTTCTTATTCAAGGTTAATACAAAGGCATATGGTACAATTTATAGCCTAGCTCCAGCCCAACAGCATAGTTGTTTTCTTCTTTATTGACTGATTGGATGTTCTTTTTTCTGGGATGTTGACTTTTGTTAATATTGAATATCATATTCTTTTCCATGTATTTTAAACTATGAAATTAGTACGGACCCATTGTTGTTAGTGACACAATTAAAAATTATTAAAGAATTGCTAAAAATTTCTTCTACCTCCATGAGGAAGCCAATGCCAACAATTTGATGTGCATTTTTAAAAATTTCTCCAAGTTTAGACACATATACACCCACACTTACACACACACACACATTTGAGTGTTAATTTTAGAAATGTCATAGCAGTTATTAACCTGCAACTTGTTTTTCCTTATTTTAACAATCCACTATGGGCAGTCCTGTAAGTCAACAGATGGATATATTTTTTCATTTTAAATTAGCTATTATTTATCTCGGGTTCCCCCTCAAATCCTAAAACAGGACCTTTTCCATGGGCAGTTTATAATGGAAAGTGAGCTCAAGGATCAGGAGCAGGCGAGGGCAGGGAAATGAACAGTGGGTAATAATCAAACTGGTAAGAATTGAGGATTGGGAGCAGAGTACAATATAGCCCAGAATTGTCTGCCCAAGATACAGATGAAGTCACTGGTAGACCAGTTCTCTCTCTCTCTCTCTTTCTCTCTCTCTCTCTCAATCAAGATACATCCCCATACCCTTTGGAATTTCAGGTTTGCATTTTCATTGGGATAGCTGAATTCTCACCTACAAATGCCCGAAGTGTTGACTGAGGGAGCCTGGATACAAAGAGAGAAATGTGATGCAGCTGAAGCAAAGTGCTGTAATTATACTGACAAGCAGCTGGTTGCTACAGCAACAGCTGGAGTTCAATGTGGACTGAAAGGCTGTGAGATGTTGCCCAAGAGATGTCTAAAACAATTGCATAATGGTCCATAATGTATATGTACCAATTTGTTTAACTATATACAGTTGAACAGATATTTACATATTTTCCTGTTTTATTTTTTGCCACCAAATGTTGCACCAAGCATTCTTAAACATATGTAATCATCTACTGGTATTTTTATGTCTATGCAATGTTTCCCAAAGTGGATTTGCTAGTTCAAAGAACGTTTCATCTATTAATTCATTAATTTCGCCCACAGCACAGTTATTACTGCTGTCTTCAGTTTTAACAAGAGGAATGAGAGGCACACAGGAGTCTAGGATCTGAAGGCAATTACAATTTTTAAGTGGCTGCTGGTTCCGGAAACATACTTGGACTGTAAAGAAATATTATAGCATTATTAAATTACTTTGCTTTTATTTTTCATGGTGCTAGATAGAGATGCATGCAGGACCTTATGCATGCTAGGCAAGTACTCTACACTCCCAACACTGCTTTTTTTCTTTAACCTATAAACTATGTTTCCTTGCTGCCATATAAGCCTCATAGCTCCAGAGAGGGGAGGAGCCTGCAATCCAGGACAGAAGGCTGTGATCCTGCAGAATACTTTTCGCTTTTTGGAGAGGAAAGCCTAAACCTGGTGGGAAAACTTACCTGAAAGGTTAATTTGGTAAATTTCCAATGCTATGTTAAAAAGACATAAAGAAAGAAAGCCCACGGGTTCAGAGGTTTTATTCCATGGCTCCACTCCTTTTAGACTTGTGATGAGTCAGAAATACTACATCAGGGCATGGTAGAAGAAAACTACTCACAACAGAGTGTCTGGGAAAGGAGCCAGAAATGAAAGGGTGTGGAAAGAGGTATAGTCCCCAAGACCCTCCCAACCTATTTGGTTAAAGTTGGTCCTATTTCCTAAGCTTCATTTATGCCCCCATAATACCATCAAATTATGATCTCATCAAATAATTAGTCCACTGATTAAGTTAGAATTTTTGTGTTATGCTTTATATCTAGATGTCCCTGCAAAGCCTCATGCACTCATATGTAGGGCTTTGGGGAAGTGATTGGAACCTAGGGCATGATACTAATCAGCAGATCAGGTTACTGCTGAGCTGTTAGCTAAATGTGGTTTTGGGAACTGAAGCTTGGCCTGGGGTTCACTGGCAACATGGTCTGGAAGGGTCTATCTTTTTGTTCCCCCTTGATCCTTCTCTCTGTTTTCTGTCTGCCACACCCCTCTGCCTCGTGCTCTGCTTTGGAGCCAGCCCACTATGGACTGAAACGTCTACAAACTGTGAACCAAAATAAACCTCTCCTCCTTTAAACTGTGAGTGTTGAGCATTGAGTCCAAGTAAGGAGAAACTAAAACACCTTAAAATCCAAAAATCTTCCAAAACCCCCATATCTGAACACATGAGTATTTGGGGATGTTTCAGAATGAAATTGTGTCACTTTTAGTGTGATTTTGGGAAACCAGTTGAGTGCTACAAGGTTGACAGTTTGAGCCTGGGACCTCAGTATGAGTGTTGTACATTTTTGCATGGGAGGACTTTCTGTAAAGTGCCAAACCCAGTCCTTGTATGGCACCTGAATTATTGGTTTAAAAAATTCATTGACAAAGCATATTAGGAGGTGAAAATGCCTCTACCATGCATTGTGTTATTTCCCACCTTTCACCAAAGTAGAAGTATGTGTTCTACTACAAGATCTAATACTTTTTACAACTTTGAAAATTACTTTTTAAAAAAGGGAGGTAAAAGATATACACATGCAATAATAGCTTGGTTACATTCAACAAGGAATGCATCTTAAATTCCTCGTTATGAATATTTTAATGAATAGTATCAATAAAAACCTCTCATCCTTTGGTTTATTTGTAATGCTAAGGATTCACTTAGTAAAATAGCTCTTTAAGGACAGAGGGAACTCAAAAGAATTTTTTCAAGATCATAAAAATCAAACATACTCCAGGGAAGTTTTGTTAGCCTTTGCCAAACAGAAATAATGAAAGCATGGATGAATTTTTTAGTTTTGATGAAGAATATAAGTTCATAGATTTGCTCATCTGAGAAAAACACAATGGACTGACTTCTTGAAAGCAAATTACTTGCTCTAACATAGAATTCCGAAGTCCTTCAAAATAGCTTGGAACTCAGGAGGCTTTCCCATTAGTGAAGGTGATATATCCAACTTTAGAACCTTTTCCCATCTTTGTCATCTCTTCCCTCATGCTCATCTGGAAACATGTACATTTAAGAACATGAGATTAAATTGGTTGTCAAGGTCCAAACTTTCCCATTTGTACAGGACAGACAGCGCCTGCCTCGCAGGCTTCCTGTGAAGATTAAACAAGATAACATAGAAAGTACACTGGCCTCAGAGCTCGTCACACACCGCCACCAGGAGATGTCAACTGTTATCATGACATAATACCTCATTGGAGAGAGAAGCAAAATGCTTTTTTAAAAAAGGTAACAATGTTTATTGAGGCATTTAATATTCACAAAACCAAAAATACTCCAGGATTCTCCTGACACAGAGCTCATAACTGCTGTAAGGTTTAAGTACCATGAAGTGAGAGACTTCCAATATAAATCATGGTATTCATTTCCAGGCAACTTCCTTTCAAAGCAATTCTATCCTCTACTAGAAATAGTAAGGAAGAACATATTGAAAAATAGTCAGATCTCCCTCAGGTTTTAGTTCATTATAAATTACATTATTTAATGCACACATGTTATAAACTAAAGTCTCTACTGAATAGAGATACTAGGCACTACAGCCCAGAAATTGGTTTAACTACATTGGATCTTATCCAAAGACTTTTAGTTATGTGAAGTTCCATAAGGACTTTGCTAAAAAGTGACTACAATAATCATACATACTGGTTTCTGAAGGTGGCATTCTAGGGAAGGCCAAACATAATATGTGATCAGAGAATCATATAATTTATGAGTTGAAAGATTTTATAGAACTTGTCATTCAATCCCTCTATTTTATTCTAAGGAAATGAAGACATTAAGAAGATAAGTGTCTAGCAATATTCTTTAATGAAAATACAAAAAAATTCCAGTTAATGAGGCAGTTCTCGTGAGAAATGGCTTAATCTGATACATCTTCTGCAGCCTCTTTGCAGAACAGAACAAGCAGGGATGATATAGTGATTCTGAGAAACTCATAACAAAATTCTTAGCAGACAAATATATCTGGTTTCCTGCTGAAAACATATAATGCTGACCACATGGTCTTGTGTTTCCTCATTTCCCCACCCTGCCCTTGGCTCAAAGTCCTCCCATTGAGCAGGGACTTCCCCTTGCCAAGTCATGCTGTGCAACGGCAAATCACATGTGCAAGGCACAGACTCCACAGTGTTCAGGAGGACACTCCTACAGTCCTGCTTTCACAGCTTTGTCTTAAACACCACCACATTTAGCCTATGTGATGGACCTTATGAACAAGAATAAGAGTAAAATAAAAGTCTTTTGTATGTTCGTATAATATTATAGATAATGATAATTCTCTTTATGAATTGTTACTACATAGCAGGCACTGTTTTAACTACAAAAAATTAACTGTAAAAGATAGTTGCACTTAGCAACACTTTCATGGAGACAACAAAAAAGGAGAACAAGAAAGTTAAGTAGAATTGCCAAGATTCACAAACTAAGATCCAAACTCCAGGAGTGTAATGCCAGGACCCATGCTTTTAATGATGACATGCTCAGTTCTTACATTCTTCACCACTAGATTTGAGTTTAATCTCCAGAAACATCTTCTAAGGTAAGTATGTTTATCTCAGTGATTAAACTGAGACATAGGGAGGTTAAAAAGTCACAAAGCATGATATATGCAGTATACGGAGGCAGCGGCATTAGAATCCAAGTCTAATTGACTATGAAAGCTGTGAATCGTTTTAACAACTGGGCTTTTTCAAACTTCAGTAGCACCATCCCCTGCTGAAGATAGAATCTGGGGGTCCTGGCTCAGCTTTCTGGGGCTACATCTTGTTCTTATAATCCTGGCTTAGGGAGAAGCCATCTGGAGCCATGATGCAGCCATATACCCATACTGCCTGTGGCTATTTCTTGCAAACCCTTCCTGCCTTGGCCTCCCAGACTCCTGGAGTTCATCACCCTTTGGACTCGGTGTGTTGGATGCTGGCCATTCCTTCTGTTGAGAGCCCAGGAAAAACAAAAAAGCCAGATTAATTTCCTCTGCTCTGGCCCAGATCCTATTACTTCCCCTTATTCTGTAGAACTGAGCACAAGGATCCCTTCTGGTCCAAATTATCCAAGTCTCTTCAACTAACTTATATTCTTCATTAAAAACAGTTCAGTGTAATACTGTTTGTTGATACTTTTTTCTGCTGTTGTTTAGTATGTGTGTGTGGTCACTTATATATATGAATTGTTTTTATTTTATGTATTTTAGTAAAGAAACCTAAAAAAGTTTTTAACCAAATATATTTAATGATTTGTTAACTTTCCTCATAGTGTTGTACTGCTTTCCTTTAAGGTACACACACACACACACACACACACACACACTTGGCTGTGTTGAATGATACTCTGATACTATTCCTAAGCCTGGTGACTGCATTATTTAACAGGGTGAAATGTATTATCCTCAAGTCATTGAATTGTATTTTGCATTGGCTATGTGCTACATGAAAAAAAGCAATGTAATCCTTAATGTCCATCTTGCTTTGGCTGACTTACTAACGATTTGAATTAGACTTGTCAGTTCCTGTGCCAAGGGGTAAATTGCCCTTGAAAATAGCCCATACCTTTTTGGTGTTTTTGAAATATTATAAGAAGAATCTTTCAAAAATTTAGGCCAAAAGATAGAAAATTCCTTTAAAACTATTTAGCATACTACATTCAGTCACATTTGTGGAAAAAAGAATAAACAGTTAATAAAATATGGAAAATATCTGCATAAAATTAAATGTTACCATGACCAAAGGAAAGGCTATAATCTGTAAAGCAATTTGTTTGTTTATCTTATGCACTTCAGTCTATTCTATATCATATTCATGATGTAAGGCTATATTAAAGAAAAAAATCATTGCTTTGAGCATTTTGACATATAATTATCTTGCATATGAACAGATTAAAAACATTTGAGCTAATGTCAATTCTAAAAGTGCTTAGTGTTTAAAATGTCTAACTAGACATGGTTCACATCTGCTGTTCTAAGAATCATTTTTCTCTTAAGTCCCCAGAGTCCCTGAACTTGTGCATTTTGCCAAAGTCATAACTGAGGATGGAGGAATAGTTGCCTATTCATTCTGGCAGATATATTTGGTATAATTTTGTAATCAGAAGCCAAGATTCTCTCCTTAGAGTCGAAACAACCTTTCAGAGGTAGATTGTACAGTCTAACATTTATCACTTCCTTAATATGCTTACTGAATACCATTTTCAGTCATACCTTCAGACTTATAACTTAGCCAGTCAGGAGAGTTATAAGAATTCACTTTGACATCAATTGCATGTTATTCCTTTAGATAGTAAAGCGGAGAACTGTTATTTTCAGCAACATCAGTTGTAAACTCATGTGGTTCTCACCATTAAGAGTGGAAATAAAGAAAAAAGTAGTGTGGGATTTGCATTGAAACTAAGTATTTAGAGGGTTTCAATGTCCAGAGCAAAAGCAATCAGTGAGCAATGTATGAATTTTGCTTTTATCCACCAGGATAATTATTGTGAGTGGTGCCATACTCTGTGAACAGGCTCAAGGGTAAGGCATAAGGTATTTCCTTGAGCAATTGTTAATAATAGACAGCCTCAGTTTTAGAGACAGACACTCATGTACCTAGATACCTGGATACTGGTTTTTCTTATACCCTGTGTGAGTTTCACTGATCCAGTTACTCATGGTCTGAGTTCCAAATTATTTCCCAATTTAACAAAAATATTTATGAAACATACAGCATAGGTCATGAAGACCTAATTCTGTTATTTACCACAAACTTCCCCCTCGATTTTTGCCAACCAAAGGACCAGAATCTTAAATGCAAATTACAGATCATCTCAGGCAGAAGCCTATGTTTAACAATATCTATAAAAGTTACTGAAAAAGGAAAGCAGTAAAATGTTTATGTAAATTAACTGAACCCACACTCTATAATGGAAAGTACACCAAGTTTACTGTAAAACTTTTATTGTTTCTTGGCCTTTTGGCTAAGATCAACTTCATAAATTTTGTATAGAGAGAACGTATTAGTACATTCTTGCAAGAGACCTGAAATTTTCAGTTATGGTTAAGATGGTTTAGTTCTGTATGTCCCCTGTGGTTCACTGTCCTACTGAATTGCATCTAATGTTATCTACTTTTTTCCTTCTGAGGCTCTTATTAATCAGTTTTGATCAGACTTTTTTGTTCATAGTATAGGATCCAAATTCCAAACATTGGCCTTTCTTTAACATAGTATATATTCATGCTACTCCTACTATATGTCAGGTATTTTATCAGTTCATGGTGAGCAGAATGTAGAAAAACAACAAGGGATGACCATAGCTCTTTCTATCCCTTATATCTTATCCAGATTACTTAGGGCAGGTAGCACTCACAGCCTTAACTCTAGTCCACTTGAGCCTAGCACTGCACCACGAATCAATGCCGGTGCCACACATCCTAGATCCAGCCACCTCTGAAAAAGCCTCACTCATGACTACATGATGCTTTGGGGGTACAGCTAGACACAAGCCATACAAGGACCAATATTCCTCCCCGTGCTGTGGCAACTTCACAAGGGTTTAAACACCTTTAGGCAACAAACTCATTTCCTGTTCAGAGCATAATGTGAAATCAGGCCCATATACTCAATGCCATTATACTCTCAATGTAATGCATTAACTACTCCTTGCAACAGCAGTTCGAAGTCATTTCTAGGTAATCATTTCATGTGTACTGTCTCCTAGTGGTCAGAAGTTGTAGAGCATAATCATGGTGAGATAATATTTTACTGTAAGTGTAAGGTTTTAATCCCTGTTACTGTGACCAGAGAGCATTTAATGGTGGATAACAGAAAGCAAAAAGGTAATGGATTTTGAGTGATTTGAGGGAGGAGAGATGACAGAACAGGAGTGGGGCAAAAGGAATGATTTTAGAGAGGAATGTCAAAAACTAAATAGATAAGGACACTTTGAAAACCAAACTAAAAGGAATTTTCTTTATTTTTTTCTAATATTGTTTTAGAGATAGTTTACCATAAAAGTTATTCCATCAATTTAGCTATCAATTTTCTATTAATTCAATTAATAGTTCCCTCTTTCTTAGAGGCATTTATTTATTATTTATTTGAAATTTCAAGACCCACATTGTTATTAATTTCTAATGTAGTTCATTTGTGGAGGTACACATCTAATAAAGACTGTGCCAGAACAAAACAAGCACCGTGTGACCTAACAGAAAAATGGTCAATGACCGGGAGGACATTAACTGAGAGGCTGCAGTGAAGAAATATAGGAGGCCATGGAGGGTTAGTAGTCAGGAATAAGCTGCAAGGATGTACAATGATGTGTGTATGAAAAATCTTTAATACAGTCTGCTGCATCATTCTCAAAATAGAGATAATTTGAGTGAATTGACCAAGGCATAGCTTCCCTCTCCACTCTACTTCCTTCCTCTGGGATTAACTCTGAACATAAGGATCACAGTCTGTGCCTTCCTTCATGCTGCAGAAGCTTGGTTCCCCTTTTCTGGCAGTTCAAGTAATTCTCATTCTTTAAGTCTCAGTTTAAATTCTACTTCCCGAGAGCCTGAACTAATTGCCCTTTCCTCTACATATTCTTGCCACTAGGCCCTTGTGGTCTTCTGCATTTTGTTTTGTTTTCTGCTTATAAGTTTGTCTTCTCCAACATCTTACAAAGACATTTGACTTGGCTTTGTATGTCCTTGGCACCTGAGAGCACCTCGGAACTAGTAAGTGTTTGGTACTATTTGTTCAACACAGGCTAAAAAGGAGAATGTAGACCAAAATACTAAAAGTTAAAATTGAAGGTCTCTATATATGCATTCACTGGTATAGTGTTTAGTTAGTTTAGGATTCTCTTGCAATTTCTTTTCCTCTTTTGTATTTGAGAGATAAAAGTAATTGCTTCGCATTGCATCATGGGACTGCTGGGAGGATCACACAAAGACTATGAAAGTGTATTATGAGCTTCAGAAAACTACAGATATCCAATTTTGTATTTAGTTTTTTTCATTTTTATTTTAATAGCACATGTGTGCAGGACATGATGATTATATTCATTGTCTGTAGTTGCTGTGTGACATGGCACATTCATTTATTGCACTTCACATTCCTCTCCCTCCCCTTACTCTTTTCCACTTGCAAAAGATCTATCTCCATGCTTTTATAAAATGAACTGTGACTTGATCACATAACACAATGGTTTCTGCTCATAACTATGTAAATTTTCTTTATATCCATGATATCTTTTTAAAAACAGCTGCAAATTTCTTTGAAAATTGCCCCATAGGGTCAGAGATATAGCTCAGTGGCACAGCATCTGCCTGGCAAGCGCAAAGTCCTGAGTTTGATTCCTCGTACAAAAAAAAAAAAAAAATATTGCCCTTTGGAGAAGTGAAGTCTAGTTCTGATCCCCTCTATCCTCACACCTGTCCTCCTTTGGAATTTTGATGGTCCTTAAGACTTTCTCGTAGCTGACATCATGGATAATACAGCCACATGCTTCCAATGGGTGTTCTAGAGTGTTGTTCTCATGATGCTTCCCCCAAATTCTGACTAGCATGATGTAAAAAGCCCAAGTCATGTGGAGAAAACACTTGGTAGTCCTACAGTGAGCAGGTATTGTAGCCCCAAATATTGAGTACGGTAATCCAAGTACTGAAATCCTTTGTCTAGTCTTCCTCACAATCCAAGAAGTTATATTTATAAATCCACTGAGACGTTATTGGAATTCCGGTAAGTTAATTCCAATCTACCACCTCCAATGCAACCCACGGTGAGAGTAAAGATTCTGAGACACATTCCAGGTTAAGGGCAGCCAAGAGGTCTTAAGTCCAATCCTCGTGAGGACATGTGGACAAAGGCCTTGATCCTAGGTCTCTCCCAGAATTTATTAACTAGTGAAGCAAGGGGGTGGCTTGAGGATGAGTGACAGTGAGGATGGCGGGAATTACGTGAGTAACTTGAGCTGGTTAGCAAGGTAGTGAGAAAGGTATCTCTGCAAAATGCAGATGAAGATATGCAAGGGGCTCAATTTGCACAACCCAATCAAGATAGCAACTAAATTGTTTTAGGAGGCTGCTGCTTCAGTTTCTGATATGCAAACTTTATGCCCTGGGAACTCACAGCCTCTTTTTCGAGGCTCATCCCCAATCGACATTCCCGGAGCTCACTGGCTCTGCCATCCCTCTGTGCTTTATACATCTTACAAAGGTCACTTTGGGAGGAAACAGGACACTGTCTGATGACGTTAAAGACTACATACCAGTACCTGGTTCTGATATGTAAACCTTATGTCCTGGGGACTCATAGCCTCTTTCTCGAGGCTCATACCCAGTTGACATTCCTGGAGCTCACTGGCTCTGCCATCCCACTGTGCCTATATATTTTACAGAGATCACTATGGGAGGCAACAGGACACTGTCGGATGGCTTTAGAGATTACATATCAGTACCTCAGCTAGCCTTATTTATAATGCTTAGAGCCAATTAAAGAGAGATGGAAATACCATAGTCAGTTCTGTATACATCAACATAAGGAAATAAGGTACGATATAATCAAAGTTGCAGCAATTGTTCTGCATTCAAGAGGACCCGCTCAAGTTGTCTCCCACAGGCAGGCATGGCTAAACTTGTCCTTCAGCCATCCCAGCCCAAGCACGAGGCATGTGTGTGAGGTTTTGGTTCTAACCCAAACACTCCAGTCATCCCAACCATGGCCTCAGCTGTTGTGAAACAGAGAAGACCCAGCCCCACTGTGGCCTCTCTGAATTCCTGGCCCCACAGAATGCATAAACATAATAAATTTTTTTGTTGTTTTATGCCACTAATGCATGGGGTGTTTTGTTACATGTAATAAACAACTGGAGAGACTTCTCACATATACTACATGTCTCATTTATTTACAACAGGTTAGGTAACCCTGAAAACAGCAGCCTCAGTAGTTTTTTGTTGTTGTTTTATTTTGTTTTTGCGGCACCAGGGATTGAACTCACAACCTCGTGCCTATCAGGCAGGCGCATAAGCCGCTGAGCCAAACTCCCAGCCCTGGTTTTTTGAGGCAGGGTCTCACTGTGTAGCCCAAGCCGGCCTTGAACTCACAAGGCTCCTCCTACTTCAGCCTCCCGAGTGCTGGGATTAAAGGCATGTGCCACCATGCCCGGCTTCTTAGCCTCAGTAGTTTTAAATAACACTTTTAAATTCCTCACTTACCCTGCCTGTCCATTTTGGGCCGCAGAAAGGTTCACATCAGTCTTGTTACTCGGAGACTCAGGCTAACGTACGTTGTCCCTCACTGGGGTAGGAGGCAAGTCAATTTCTGGAGGACCTTGTACCAGCCAGTGAATTCTTGGTCTGGAAATAATCCTTGTCATTCAGATTCATCACTCTTTGGTCAGAACTAGGCACAAGGGTCCCCATCTGAAAGGTGCCAGAGCATTTGTCCTGTTGTGCACTCAGGAAGAAGACAGCCAGACATGTTTGATGCATAGCACTAATGACCTTACAAGGGCTCTTTCAAAGACTTACTCTGCCAGGACTTCTCTTACCTCAACCTCTGTCTCTGACTTCCTTCCCTTGTCACTCGTGTTAGCCAATCCTTCTTCTGAAGTCGAGTGGCTTTTTTATTGCCACCACTTCACCATGTGTAAACTACATCTACATCTTCTTCCTGCAGCCCATCCTGCACATTATCTGCACATAAAGCAGTGGCTGTGATGGTTTCCATGACAACCAAGACTATCTAGTGCTTTTGCTAACTCCCTAATCATAGTGATCCCCCCTCCTCTCTATTTCTACCTTTTCTTTATCAGAGCCAAAATCAGACTCATACAGAGGCTCATCATTCCTCTTTCACCTCAGATAAAAGTGTGTCTTTGACTCACATTTCTGCCCAAAGTAATTAGTCATATGAGGTATTAATTGAAGATATCTATAAAGAATAAAAGGAGCAATGGAAAGTAAAAGAAATATAAGGAAGAAAGGATTTTCAAAAATGAGGAGCCAGGGAAACATATCAAAAGAAGCAATAATGGTAATTAGTGTGTTTTTGGTTTTGTTTTCTCAGGCAGGGTCTTGCTGTGCTGTTGAGGCTAGCTTTGATTTTCCAATCCTGCCTCAGCCTACTGAATGCAGGGAATACAGGTAAGTGCCACCATGCTTGGCACAAATTCTTGACTAGATGTTAAATCTGATTCCTAACACTTTTAATGTTTTGAAAGTTCAGAACACTTGCATATAAAATGAAAAAGTATAATGCTTCTACATAACAAAATAGTTGTAAGGTTAGTGTTAACTACCCTGATAAATTAACCAAGTAAATATGCCTTAAATCCAAAAGTGCAACTCAATTTCAGAGTCAGAATTGCATTCATTTTGAGAAAAAACAAGAATTAGGGCTGCTATTAAAGAGTCTCTGATGGCTTTTGAAGGTCAATGAAAAGTTTCAAGAATTCCCAGTGCATAAAATGGCTCAACTCAGCTGTTTGACTTGTAGGTATGAGGTGATAAATGACAGCATAATTAGCACCTGGGAATGTGATACTGCCAGTTAAACAGCTTGGGTGACATATAGGCAAAGGCAAGAAGCATACTCCTCTAATGAATGCCTTCTAACACAATCAGTTGCCTAAATACACAATAGCCTTCTATCCACTCACATCCTCCTCTGAAGATGTTAGCAAAATTTTACTGACTCTATTGACCAGTTGTTTAAAACATACTGCCTAGAATTCAAGGACTTCACTTTTTTATATTAAAGATTATTTTAATGACAGCTATAGAGTAAAAATTGTCCAGTTTGCTAGATAATTTCTACCAAAAATTATTACTGTTATATTTTTATTTTATTCTCCTATAGGTATAAAGTGAGGTTCTAATTTTAGAATACAATGTAGAATGATTAAAGCTAAGTAACACATCCTTCACCTCAAATATTTAATGCATTTTTCTGAGAGCATTTGAAATATACTCTCAGCAGCACTGAAGTACACAATGCTGGCTATAACAGTGTTTCATCTGGTATCTCCTGCTACTCTCATTAATACTTTCGATGGATCTTTTTATTTTTTCTGATTCCTAAATGTGGATACTTTTCACAGTTTTTTGGTTTGTTTTTGGTGTGGGGGTGGGGGATGGTGGATTTTGTTTTGTTTTGTTAAGTTTTAGACAAGGTCCCACTGTGTAATTTAAGCTGGTCTTGAATTCACTATGTATCCCAGGCTGGCTTCTAAGTCACAGTCATCCTCCTGCCTCAGCCTCCTGAGTGCTAGGATTACAGGCACTTGCCACCATGCCTGGCTCCCCCACTTTTGAAAATACATTTGCATTCATTTAATGGCTTCAACTAGCAAAGCTCCTAGGATGATATGCAAAACTATACTTTGATTCCTGTCCTCTCACACAAATTCTAACCTCATATTTTGGACTGCTTACAAACAACAATGCTAATAACAAAATGAGAAGAATTTTACATAAACTATTTCAATCAATCCATTCAAAAAGTTATATTTTGGTGTTAAATTTATGTGGACTTTAGAGATGAAGAAACTGAGTATTATGGTTTATAGCTAGATGTCCCCCAAGAGCCTCACATTGACATAGGCAGAGCTCTTGGAAGGTGACTGAATTATGGGGGCTTATAGCTGACTTGCTATGGGGATGCAAGGCCTGGTCAGAAGAGGTGGGCCACTGGGGTGTGTCCAGAAGGGTTTATCTCCTTCCCCAGCTTCTCTCTTCTTCCTGGCCACCACGATATGGCCTTCCACTAGGCAGCTTCCACCTGAGTCTGCCAAACATAGACTGAAACTTCATGAACGAAAATAAACCTCTCCTTTAATTGTGGGTATTGCATATTTTGCCTCAGCAATGAAAAAAGTCACTGAGACTAAGGAAGACCACATAATTTACTCAGATATTTGGGAGGGAAACAATGAAGCCAGGTATGTGTTTTACTTCAGAGCCTAATGTCTTTGCCCCAGGCTCTATTTTTATTTTTCTTACAATTTCTGATATACTGTCAGCATCTCAAAATCAAGACATCTAAATTCAAAAATCTAAAACCAGTCTTATTCTCTCTTCACTGTTTCTGTCAATGTTTTATATATATATATATATATATATATATATATATATATATACAGTTAATCACCCAAGCCTTGGGCTACTGTGAACTTCATCTGTTCTTCACTTCCTCATCCCACTCCAATGCACTAAGTTCTGAGGATTAATCCTTCCTGATACCTTTGGTATCACCCTACACCTGCTGCTAGAGCCTGGTGCTTTATTCCTCCCAGCAGTTCACTCTGCCCCACACCTCTCTCCTGAACGCTGCTCTCAGACAGATCCTCCACAAAACACAGGTTCATCATTCTAGTCTATAAACCCGAGCCCACACCCCTTAGTGTGATGTCGCAAGCATTTGCTTGATTCACCACAAACTCATTTTACACTACCTCTTTGTAAGAAATCCAGCTGAATGGTGCATATCTATAATTCTAGCACTCTGGGAGGTTGGGACAAGACTGCAAGTTCAAACCCAGCCTGGACAGCTTAGAAACTTAGTGAGACCCTGCCTCAAAATCAAAACTGAAAAAGGAAGCCGGGCATGGTGGCGCACGCCTTTAATCCCAGCACTCGGGAGGCTGAGGTAGGAGAAGCGTTGTGAGTTCGAGGCCGGCTTGGGCTACAACGCGAGCGCAAGGCTGGCCTGAGCTACATAGTGCGACCCTGCCTCCAAAAACTAGGGCCGGGAGTTTGGCTCAGCGGCTTAAGCACCTGCCCTGGCAGGCGAGAGGTTGTGAGTTCATTCCCCGGTGCCGCAAAAAAAAAAAAAAAAAAAAAAAAAAAAAACTGAAAAAGGGGCCTGGAGTTCTGGGGATGCAGCACAAGAAAAGGTAGAATGAAAGAAAGAAATCTAACTGAATGTATCTAATCACTAATTCTTTAACGGTCTTTCTTCTGCTTTGTCTTTTTCCATGTCACGCCATAAAAATCTAATACTACCCCTCATCTACTTAGTGAGATCCTATCCATCAGTTAGAGTTCCAGTCAAATGCTACCTAATTCCTCCATAAAGTCTGTCTTAGTCTTCCTAGTAAGAAAATGCCAGACTCTCTTCTGATCTTTAAACTTTGTTTATGCCACTATGAATGTGTATATCTGGTGCCAGCTTAAATTCTGCTTTTACGTAATTGTGTCATTTTCTACTTCAATACCATAATCACCAAGTAGAAAAGTGACTTATTTTATGCATCTTTGTGTTTCTCAGAATATGTAACAGTCTTTTGCACACATAGTAGGACATCAGCAAATATTGCTTGTATGAAGCAGAATGAGGAACTCGGATATACAGATATCTTCAGAAAGATACCATTTAAATCATTGAAATGAACAATTTATAAAACTTGCACTGACATTTTTACATGGCTGTTATAAACTGTGCCATATATCCCAGCACATATTAGTCATCAGTAACTATGTTCAATTATTTACCTTCCAAAAGCTGTAACTCCAGCAGAAAGGAACTTTGTTTTGGAGAGCCTGTCTTAATTAAAGAGTATTTTCTGGCTGTCTTACAGTCAACATTGGAGAGAAAGAGAAGCACTCATTTCCAAGTTTTTCTGTATTACTTAATATAACTATGCTTTTTGCCAAAAAGAAAAAAAATGTGTATGTACTTTGTGTCAAATGGTAAATTGAATTACTTGGCTTATAAGAAAGTTGAGAACTAAACTTCTACAAATTTCAACACAACAAAACAGCTTTTGAGGCATGTGATGTTAAAAATAAATGCTTCTGTATGTTTTCATTCAGTCCTCTATTTTGAGAAAACCAGCATGTTCAATGTAAAGCTGGAAAAATCTATATAGCAACTTGAAAAGCAAAATGAGAGTATCATATGCCACTCTCTGTTGTATTACATATTTTAAACATGATAGGTTTTGCTTATTTTTTTAAAATTATTTCATAAGAAAATATTGTAAAGCCTCTGTCCTCCTGAGGAGATGTTTTGTTGGGAATGTTACCCCACACTTGCGGGGAGTTCACATCAAGCCCATAGATGATGTGTAAATTTCACCAAGCCTCCGGACCTTTCCACCCAATATGCCTCAAAATGTGATCAGTTCCATATTTACACTGTGGCCACTGGCAGAAAATTTTTTATTTGACAAAATTCTAGCTGGGATCCTAAACAATAAATGTAATGTTTCTTAATATTACAGCTCTTTGATGATCTGAAGGCAATGATGACATCTTCTCTCTTCCACACAAAGCGTTCTGAGAGAAGACCTTACTCTTAGTTCATCATTAAAAGATGTAATTATTTCAAAAGTGTTAGGCACAATCTGAAACTTCAAATTTTAATCCTTCTACTTGGAGTTTCATCTGAATTTCTGCATCCTCGTCATCTGTTGTGCACCACTAATCACCTGCTTCTACCTGCTATATCTGGGCAAATACAGTTATATGCACAGAGGATACATCCTAAGATGCCCAGGTGATGCCTAGAGCTTCAGGCAGTGCTGTAGCATTTATATACTGTTTTATTCCTGTGTGTACAGCTCTACGATGAAGTTTAACTTACTGAGCATGGTAAGTGACTAACACTAACTAATAATAAAATGGAACAATTATAATAGTTATGTGAATATGTTCTCTTTAATAAAGTATCTTTTTGTGGTGCCCTACCCTTGCTGTTATGACAGTGTGAGATGATACGATTCCATAGCTGATCATAGATAACTTAAACCTCAGAAAACAAAACCACAGATAACAGGGGCTCCTATACTGTGATCTGCTCCAGACACAGGAAACCACTAGAATGCCCTGTATTTGAACTAAAGACATTTTCTAAACCCCACTAATGTGGATCCCATCTTCCTATTCTCTTGAACTTTCTCTCCCGTGAACTGGCTTTGATTACTTGCTTTGAACGCCATCCTGTTCTTGTGCCTAACCATGACCTGTCAGCCACACTTCTCTACCAGAGATTTATCTATAGCAGGATTGGACATCAAAGCATTATTTAGTGTATTTTATGAGCATTTTTGCTCCCCTTGCTTTCTCGGTATGACTGTGACTACTTTTCTACCTTATAATGATCACCAGTCAAAGACTCAAAAATAATGATGGTAGCCATTGTTTGGGATAGAGATTTGAAAGCCAGTTTGAAGACTGAATGTTTTCCTGGGAACAAAATTTATTCAAAAATTGAGGAAGGAGCCGGGAGTTTGGCTCAGTGCCTTAAGCGCCTGCCCTGGCAGGCGTGAGGTTGTGAGTTCAATCCCCGGTGCTGCAAAAAAAAAAAAATTGAGGAAGGGGAGTGTCTTAGTTACTTTTTGCTCATTGCTGAGACAAAATACCTGACGCCCAAAATTAGGGAAGGAAAGGTTTATTCTTACAGTTTCTTGGGAGTTTCAGTCCATACTTAAGTTGGCTCCAAGATAGTGTGGCATGACGGGGCTACAGTTCATGGCGGCTGCAAGCTGCAAGGCACGCTGGTGAGAGAGAGAGAGAGAGAGTGGAAGGGGAGGACCCACCTTCCCTTATGCTGTATGTCAGCTCCACCCCTGGGCGGGCACAGCGCTCACATTGTCAATCAACAAACCAATAACAAACCAATAACTCAGCCCCATCAAAATTATATGAGGACTTGGGGGTACACTGCATACCCAATACAGGGAGAGACTTGAAGAAGGTGGAGAAGCAATGCACACTAGGATGAAAGCATATGGAAATACAAGCCTTCAAAATGTAGTCAGCATCTGAAAGGTGGTGGGATAGGATGGATTAAGAATGGGCATAAGAAAACTCATCTATCAAGAGGATGAGAATCTACTGCCTAACTCCAAGGGTCACTACCAAATCACCCATATACAGGGTACTGAAGTGCCCATGTACCTTTCCTGTGCAGTATTTAAATAATATTTTAACCTTTGTTTATAGTTATGTAATTAACATACTCCTCTCTCCACCTCAGACTGCAGTTCTATGAGAACCATGCCCACTTGCATTTATTGTGTTCAGGTGCCTTAAACTGCAATCGGCACGTGGTAGGCACATCACAAGTGTCCAGTAAATGAATGAAGGGTGAAAATAAATTATGTTCATGCAGAAGTTACATTAGAAACACAAGATAGGCAATCAGTTATATTTGTATGTTTAAACTGACTATCAGGAATATTGTTATATAGTTTACCACAACAGTATTGGTTTTCTGCAAATAGGCATTCTGTTGTATTTCCTACTCCTTCATTGAATAAGCTGCCTAAACACTGCAGAAAAATAAATTTTAAGTTGACAGAAGCATTCTGACCACCTGGAGGCCACCAGCATGGGGGTCAATAAAAGTCAGCTACGCCATTGGATTCCTGGCAAGAATAACTGTACACATGGTATCCAAAGAGGAGCAGTTCCAAGTTTGTGTGAGCCAAATGTTACATAATAAGCCAGGGTCATCCACCCTGGCCTTTCTGACTGTCACCCCTGCATTCTGCTCCAAAGCTCATTTTTGGATCATCTGAAGGATTTTTCATGTGTGTGTGTGTGTGTGTGTGTGTGTTGCATTCAGTTAAAATACTCAAAGTAATAGGACACAGAAAATCTCAAAGTTGATTTCACCCCAATTTTTTGTTATTTGAAGCACTTAATCAAATGATTATGTGTAAACTGTTTCTTTGAAGAGGATTAATTTAAAAAGAGTTGATTAGTATATGAAGCTGTTATGAGAAAATTCAGTGTGTCTCTTTGACCTTGAAGCGTACCAAAGGACAGCGTTACATTCCTACATTTCTGTTTGACACAGGGCTCAAAGCTAACCTTAATCTCTGGGAATCTCAGAATTAGCAGGGAGAGGAAAGAATTCGAAAGCAATTACTTTGTTCTGGTATCAGTGTCATTGTTACATTAGCCATTCATTGTAACCATCCTTCTGGAATTTCCCTCTTTGATGATTGTTTTGTTTGGGTGTTGATTTCTTTCTGCTTAAGTTTGAGATGGAGAAAGAAATAAATGAGAATATTGCACTTTCCTCCCTCCATCCCAGTGCTTAGCACCTTTGCCTCAACCTTCTCCGCAGTCATTCTACACAAAGCAGCACTAAAATTTGGAGAGACAGAGAACGGAGAGGGAAGAAGCAGGCAAAAGACTTCCCAGGAAAGGTGGTGACTGGGGTCTTCTGAGAATTTGCAGTTTCCTCAGGGAGGACACAGGGGATGGGCCTCCAGTTTCCTCCCTCAGCTGCATCCACTGAACATCAGCACCTTTTGAAAATCATTGTTCTTCAGAATCCAATCACTGATTCTCGGCCTCCTGGGAAACCCCTTCCATGCTGTGATTTGAAACCATGGAATTAATGTCTGTTTGCTTCTTTTGCAGTTGACTTGATTTTAAAATGATGAAGGAAAACACTTACCCTCAACTTAGTATTATCAAATAAAATTGATGCTTTTATTTGTTATTTTTCCAGTTTCAAAAGCCTCAAAAAAGTTCAGGTAAGCAAACAACTCCCAACCACATTTGGTGTGCCTATCTGAAGCATAGTTGAGCCACCATCAGATGTAAGTGAATTCAGGTGTCATTTACTTAAGTACATGAGTATAATTGATTTCATTTTAGACTTTCAGTTTTCTTCATATTCATTTAGGCCTAAAGACATAAAGTTTTCATCTCAAGACTTGTTTGTTCCTACTCTATTTAAATCGATAAATTTTTAGCCAAGATTATAAAGTACTGATGGATGCCACAACTTCTTTGATTAATGTTTACTTTTTCTTATTTAAATGCAATGCACACTACTTAGGGTAAGTGTTCTATATGTGGATAATTGTATATAACAGAGATTATATGGTCTATAGACTTACATATTTATACATAAATATGATATATATCATATATGTCTAAATATAATATGCCATAACGATGTGGACATTGTTTCATATAGAATAATGTATATTATTTAGTATACTATATAAATTATATAGAATTAATGTACTACATAGCATATATACACAAATACACGTACAAACGTTTCATGATCATAATAGTATGGCCATGGGTTGTTTTTCTCCACAGAATCAGTGGTCCCAATTCTCCTTTGGGATCCATCTTATCTCTTAGCTTTCTGTCCACATTGTGTGGTAGGATTTCATCACTGGGCTCATGAATGGAACAAGTAAATCAAGCACAAAAGCACCTCAGTGACACAGTCTCCTTGAAACAGGGATTCCAGCAGAGATGGCCACATGTACTAAACAAGTCCAATCAGAGAGACTTTCAACATTTTTGCTGCAACTGCAGAACAAAGATTTTCACTGTTTTCTAAAGTACATATTCTGTAACCACTGTATCACAACACAGAGATAAAGAAGGAAACTAAAAGAATGAAAAGATTGGGATATTGCTACATGAAGGTGCAGTACAAGTCTTTGAGTCAGTTAGTTTTTCCTTAATCCATGTTCACTTAAGGATATACTGGCTATAAAAGCCAATATGTTCACAATGTTTCATTCAGTTTCCTGTTATTTACAACAAAAAATATTAACCACAACAATAATCATCAAGAGATAACTGTGGACATTTTGGCATATTTCTTTATTTCCTAATTGTTATATAATAATAAATAATTTTTCCTAATGAAAGGTATATTATTAAGTATAATTCTATAAAAAAATTATCAGCGTGTTCTAACTATCCTTAGTTAGCTGTACTTTCTCCACCAGGAATGACAATTTATGTATGCTCATGATAGTTCCCCAACTAATCTCTTCTAAAAATGAATCTAAAGAAATAAAGCAATTTTATTATTAATAGGGACATTACACTACTATGCCTGCCAGAGAAGTTGGGTGTTTTCTCTCCATTGTACTAGCTTTATTTAGAAATTCATCATGAAAACAGGTGGTAAAGAATAAATATTACTGAGACATACATATGTGTCTTATTGAGATACACATATCTTTGGTGGCAGCACTGCAGATTTAACCCACACCTTTGTACACGTGAGCTATGTGCTGTACCACTGAGCTACATCTGCAGCTCAAGATGTATATTTGTGGCATCATTAACATCCATCAAAATCCAACAGATTGTATTCCAACTAATTGAAGAATCATTAAGAAAAATCTGTTGCCTATATTAACAGATGTAATTCATTGGTTAATTAACCACACTGCTCAAAACATTTTTAACTTATCAGTTTAACTTCCAGTTGGTAATAATCATTACTATTATTCTCACTGCTTTGAGCAGTTCATCCCTAAAGGCACAAACGTTTTGACCTGCAATTCCCATCTTCTCTCTCCAGTATGTCTGAGAACATTCTAGTGACATGTCATCAGCCAGTGTGTATTTTTTCTCCTACTTTCAGGATGACAACTTTAATTAGGCACTTTCTCCTCCTACCTTCATCTGCTCTCTGTACAGTAATATTTTACTTGTGATTATCTCAGCACTCCTACTGATTCCATTAAAAAGTAAGCAGACTTTCTCTGACTCAAGTTTTTGCTTCCTCCTTTGTTTTTCCTGGCAGATACAGTTCTCTTATTGTATATAACACCTACGGTAATTGCTGTTGCTTCAAAAAATCTGTAAGTTCTTTTCTGAATGTTATTAAGACATGCAGAAGGAAAAAGAGTTCACAAAATAGAGATATTACTTTTATTTATATTCCAGCATTCTCAGAGGGAAGAAATGTGGAAAGCCTTTCACCCTGGTGTCTCATTAATTCTGACAACATCCCTAGAGGCAGAAAAGTGACTCGGGCCATTATTCTTGTTATAGGGGAAAAAACACTGAAAAACTCAGAGAGGTTAGATATCTTGTTGAAGGTGACACACAGTTATTCGGAGCCTAGAGGAGAAAAAATACAGACACACCAGCCTCAGGTTTCTGAGTCCCAGGGAGTTCAGTTTTTGTAACTCTGCTTATGAGTGTTGGTTTGCAAAGTCTGCTTTACTTTTAATTACTGCAGGTAGTTAATTCAGTGACCCAAAAAGATGTGGGATAACTCAAACTCCAGAAAATCCCAGACAACCTAAGATCAACTTTGCATATCCAGACTTACTAATAAGAACCATACTTTAAAATAAAAACACTCAACCATGAAGTCCAAAATATGAAGAAAAGGGCAATGACTAAGGACTGAATTGCTATGAATTTACCCCTAGCCTTGGTGTGCATCATTTAGAGGCTAGAAACCTATGCACTACTTTTCCTTGGATTCCTTTGTAGTTGAGGTCCTGGATGCAAAATAGGTGTTACTGTAAGATGTATGTACAGAAAGTTTGGAAGGCAGAAGTCAGGAGGATGTCATCTTCAGATTCCACAGCTTGCTGCTGCTATCAAATATACTTAAAAAAATTTAGCACACCAAATACTAAGAGGTAATTAGGCTGGCTGTGATTGTTCAGCTTTGCACTGAGATGCCCAGGTGCTTGTCCTAGCAACGTAACAGCTGTCACTTACTGGCAGCTAAATATTTTTTTTCTTGCCTATAGAGCATGAAGGATGCAACAGAGAAGAGCAGGAATTTAAGAAATGCATACAATTAGACTAGCACTAACTATACTCTACCTTTGCCCTTTATTCAGTGTGTAATAATTTGCAACTTAAATACCTGGGGGTGGGTTAGTTATTCTGTAAAATAAGAATAATATTATTTACTTTGAAAGACTATCATGAGCACTACAGTGAATCTACATTGATGCATCGAGCACAGTATCTTGGGTCAGACGCCCACTCTTTGAAGGCTAGAGTCCCATAAGTGTATGAACAAGGCACGTTTGGCTCACTCTATATGCAATAGGTGCTCAATAACAGTCCTATGAACTTGGGTTAAATTTAGGGCTAACTCTAGGGAAATAACAAAATATGATCTGTTATCCTCACCTGTGAATGAATAATCTCAGCAGTTATGGTTTGCAATAGATTGGATCTATCACATTCAGCATCACTATCATAATCATCAGTATAGTGTATCTCTCCTTTCTCTGAATATTGTTTTCTTCCACTGAACGCTCTGAATTTCTGGTAACTTTATGGAAAGTTTTCTTTACCTTTTAAAATTACAAGTTATTCATCTAACTGTCAGTCTTCAGCCACACTTTAAGTCTCAGAACTTATTTTTACCAAGTATGTCCTGCACTAGTTAGTCAAGAATACAAATTAAAAAAATTTTTTTGCAAACAATAAAATAGCTTGGAACATATTGGGAAAATGAGAAATATATTATAGAATTATAGGGAACCTCAAAGAACAAGAGGAAAGAAATATGACTCAATGTGTAGGACTGGAGCTTGTGAATGTAAAGCCATCAGGAGCCAAGAGAACAATACCCCTTTCTGTGTTTCACTCTTGTCTCTGTGTAGACTAGAAGTCCGCAACTAGTATGGTAGAATTTGGTTTCCAGCAGTTCTAAATTTACATGTGCTATAGCTCCAGTCACATAGAAACTGAATCTTTCTCTACTTCCTTTTGCCGAACTCCTAGATAAGAAGCTCTAATTGGTTCTTCAGAGGTCTTGGTACACTCACACTGAACTATGAAATTCTACAAGCCAACAGTGGACTATGTTTTGATCATTACACCGTGCACATAGCAGATGCTCAATGCAGTTTTATTGTACGGTAACTGTGACCAGAGAAGTGAGGTTACATGGAAACATGGCTGCCAGGAGTCTACTCTAGTGGTTTGAGTCTGGAATGCAGTTAGAATGCTTTTATGAGGTTGCCTGACCCTCCAAAATGTATGCAGTAAATGTACTCCATAATTTGGCTCCCCTTTCCTTTCCAACCACTCTCTTCCTCACTCTCCACAATCCAACCACAAAGCCTTTCTGAATCCAGTCTAGCCTGGAATTCACTATGCATGCACTACTCTTGTCTTTTAATTGTAAGGTAAAATACCATGTGACAAGACAAAGTAACTGGAGGATCCCTGTGGCCTTTCCATCTGTGTGTTTTCTTCATTGGTTGCATTTGGCACAATCTATAAATATCCATGGATTAAGTTGCTTTTTGGTTTTTACTCTTTCCTGCCTAGTTCACACATAACCTCAGGAGTGGTAGTGATCTCATCAGTCATGGTCACTTCTCTCACCCTGATGGCTAGTATGCTGTCTAAAAAACAGTAGAATTCCATACTCATTTGTCGAAGCAATCTGGCAAGACAACTGGATCTTCTCATGGTTGGCTATTCTTGAGTTATCTCAGAAAGGATGGTGGCGAAGCATGAGAATAAAATCTGAATACTTGGATTTTTAGATCTGCCACTTGTGACAAGAGTTTAAAAGTCAGTAACTTTCCATTTCCTTATTACAACACGTTACCTAACTTTTCCATGGGATTATCTAAGGATTAAGTAAATTTCACATGAAATCCTTCTGTGATTGGAAAGTAGACTACTAATGTTATTTATAGTAAAGCTAATAATAGTACAGGAACAGTATTACTCAATGAAATTTTTTTTTTTTTTTTTTTTTTTTTTTTTTGCGGCACCGGGGATTGAACTCACAGCCTCGCACCTGCCAGGGCAGGCGCTTAAGCCACTGAGCCAAACTCCCGGCCCTGGTTTTTTTGAGGCAGGGTCGCACTATGTAGCTCAGGCCGGCCTTGCACTGGCGTTGTAGCCCAAGCCGGCCTCGAACTCACAACGCTCTGCCTACCTCAGCCTCCCGAGTGCTGGGATTAAAGGCGTGCGCCACCACGCCCGGCCTAATTAAAATTATTAATAGCTATTCATATCTGCTTACATAGTGTTAGCCCTAAAACTATCTTAAATTAATAGAACTATAAATTGTGCAATTTCCATAAGAATACCATTTTCCATTTTTCCAAAAATTTTAGAAGAATCATAACACATGAAAGCTATGGGATTCCCTGATGATCACTAGCAAAGATTCTTTCCAACAAACCTATCAAGGGTACAGTATACTGCCATGTGCTTACATTTTTAATTTTCATTCTCCATAATGCTTTCACCTTCTATTTCTGCTCTTATTCATCTCTTCCATTACAATTCCAACTTGGACATAGTTTCCTTCTCTGGTTTACTTTAGCACTGCATTTGGCTTCCCCTGGGCCACATCCCCTATTGTTGTGGGCATTACCGGGAATCTGAGGAGATAGGAGAGGGAGTGCCATTAGGAGAGGCAGGGGCTAAATCGTGCTGATGGACTTTGGGAAAGAAAGCCGGCAGGGAGAGACTGTTCTTTTTACTGGTGCTGGGTTGTTTCTGCCCCAGGAAGAGAGACGATAATAGGTCCGTGGCAAAAAGGAAGAAAAGAACTAGAAAAAGAAATGGGCCATGCAAACAAAAGAGCGATCACTAATATTTATTCTGGAAATCTAAAAGAAGAGTACCTACTATGGCTTCTAACAAGGGGAAAAAAGTGCTAAAAATAAACCAAGACTCTGCCTTTCCTATAATGCATACACAATGATGATAACAGAACAACTATGTATTTATTTTATGCCAACACTGCACTGAGTGCTTTACAAATATTATTACCTCATTTAACCCTGTAATAACTCTATTATTAGCTCATTTAATCCTCTATGACTAAAGTCTATTATTATATCTATTTTGCAGCTTAGAACCCTGATGCCCATAGAGACTAGATAACTTGCCTAAGATTTCATTGTTCCCATGTAACAGACTGACTTTAAGACCATTCTCATACCCATTGTGTTATAATTTTTCTCTGCATCAAGATTTGCCTAAAATAATCAAAATTTCTATATTTAATTTACAGAATGTACTAAACATATGATATTTTTATTTCACTACTTTAGGTAGTCATATCTTATGCATATTTGAGAGGAAAGAGAAAAGAACATTGCTTTCCAATACACTATTTCTAGTTCAAAATTACCAGGATGGATGGAACTATTTCCAGTAATGGGGACATTAATAAGCAAAATGTCCTGAATTTTTTGTGGCATCTTCTTAATGTACATCGTTTATCTCATCTACTAAACAGCCTGAATTTTGTGCATAGTTTTAATGCAGAGACCAGTTCCCAAATCAATTTGTAGGCTGTGTGTACTTGGTTGGATAAGTGAATGACTCTCTCTCTACTTCAGGCTCCCTATGTGTGTATGGGGATGAGCACTGACGTATAAAAATCAGATTTCTATCTCCTTAACACTTCATTCTGTTTCATTCTCAGAAAATATTTTATAAATATTATCCTTGTGCTTGTTGTTATTGTTGTTGCTGTTAGTAAGTTATTGGCAGTTGAATCTCCCTGGGTGAGAACACAGGGCAGACCTTACCTGACATGTTTTTTCTTAGCCAACAATTTTACTGAATTTGGCAGGTGTGATGAATAGGAAAAGAGGAGCAAAAGGAATCAGACCTTGATTTTAGCCATACTAAGATCTGAAATAAAAATATTTTTCATTATCAACTCTCACAGTTACTGAAAAGCACATCATTTCTAATATAAAAAGGCCACAAGTATTTAATCATGTAATTTTGATTGCTACTACCATCCCTGTACTTTAGGTAAGATACAGATTTTTCTGTAATTTGCACAGTGAGAAGTTAATGAAATATTTATAATATTTATTCTTCCGTTCCTTAAATTTCACCAGTTTTATGGATAGATTGAAATCACGCAAATAATAAACATTTCATAAACCAAAGACTGCAGGTCCATTCTCATTTAGACAACTGCACTCTTGGCACTGAACCCTCATTAAAAAACATTTACCTCTTTTGCAGCTAAATAGGTTAAAATTCTGTGCACACTCACATAGAAAATATGAGGTGCCAATTCTTTTTCCATAAAATTTGATATAAAATGCATTAGATAAGGATCTATCTGAAAGTATAACTAGGACCCTAATGAAGTAGAAATGGAGAAAGACTATGAGTAGATTGGGAAGGAAGCCTCTCCAAAGAAGGGTATTGAATTTAGCACAGTCAGATGTTTGTGTGCAATGTTAGCATCCATTAATGCTAAGGCACCAATGATTTAAGTTTCAGACTAGTCCTTTTCACTTGGCTTACAGGTGGCAGTCATGTCCAGTGTGCCCACAGGACATCTTTGTAAGCACAAAGATAGAGAAAGGGAGACCAAGATCTGGTGTCTCTTCTTAAAAGGTCACTAACTCCATCCCATGAAGATTCTACCCTCATGACCTCTTCTAACCCTAATAACTGCCCAAACCCCCACCCTCCAACACCATAGCATTAGAGATGGTTTCAACGTATGGGGAACACCCATTTCAGTCCATGATACGTATATGCGTAACATTTTATGTTCCCCATGTTTTACCTTGTTTAATCTTCACAATGATTCAGGGAGATAGAGTCCATTATAAGTTTAATTTCTTTTCCAGATATAAAGAAACTGTGATCTTAGAGCTGAACTGTCTTACACAAATTCACACAACCAGAAAATAAACATTTTAGTATCTTCACAAAAGATCTTTCATTTTGTGTGTTTTTGCCTTTGCTTTTGTCTTGTTTAGTTGACTGATTGGTTGGTTAGTTGGCTGATTGGTTGAGGGTAGGTGAGTAGGTAATTGATGACTTGGGTGTTTGTTTTTTCATTGAGTACTTTAAGTGCTAGGGCCATGTGTATTTCAAATACTTCAATTTTCCCTTTCTTGACAAGAAGGAGTATCTACAAAGAATTCACTTCTCTTCATATACAAAGTGAAAGTATTGAAAAGTAATATCCCACATTTTTCTCTTCTTTGCAAATGTTTTGGTTTTTGAAAATTGAATGGCTATGAATCTGTAGCAACATATGGAACATCATAAAAAACTAAATGTAAGGTGTCTGTGGATCAAAAGCTCTAACATTCTGAAACATGCCAATAATCAAAGTAAATACAAAACTATGTGTCTTAATCCCTAATTTAAATTTGCTTTACAAATTTAGTATTACATATTACATTCATTTAGTAAAAAATACTGAGTTAAGGAACATTGTCAAGTTTATCGGTTTGGGGTGAGAGAGCTTGTCTGTTGCACTTGCTTGTGTTTATTTAAAACTATTTCCAGGAAGAATATAAAGAAAATGATAGAGAGCTAGAAAACATTAAGGAAAAACAGTAATTCAAAGCACGTCTCTCCACAACTCTCCCAACTAATCAATGCTGTGGAAGCTTCTGGGAGTTCATCTCTTGCTTCTTTTCAAGAATATTAATGTGCTGTCTTACTTCTGCTAAATTTTGTCATGAGTCCTTGCACACTTGAGCACATATTCATTCTTTATTGACAGGAATATTTAAGCACTGAAAATAAGTAAAACCTGGAAAGAAGTGTGGTTGGCCTTTGGAGAAGCTGAGTGTATTCTGTGAGAACTGATGCTTCAATTGCAGCATTTCTCAGGCTTCAGTCAGTCTTTGTAGCAAGAGGCAGAAAATCAATGATCTGATGTTGTAACTTTCCATTTCAGAGGGTGCAACCCGTGTTTTTATTACAAGTGTGCCAAAAGTCTTAATTCTTAAATGCTGACAAATTGTCTGAGTCAAAAAGACTGTGATTCAACTTAATTTACAAATGTACCCAACAAACAGGTTCCAATGTTCTAAAGCGGCTTTCTAAGCAGTTTGTTAAACATCAGTGCATATAGATAGGAAGGTTTATCCTTATGGAATCAACTCTGTCATTGTATTCCCTCACTTTCATTGTAATTCCTTCATTGCTTAAACAGAACATGTAAAACAGCAGCATTTTTGCAAGAAACAGGGACATAGTCTTCCCTCCCAACAGGAGTGTGTGTCCCTTTCTAAAAGGTTTTCAAGAAGATTCATACCTTACATTTATTTTGTGTTTGGAGCTTTACTGCTGGTAGGTTTTCTCCAAAAATGTCACAGGAAACCAAGGAACAGAAAGGTGTGAAAGTGGAGCTCATGGAAAGTGTCATCATAAATAAAGACTATTCTTCCATTACACAATTCCCTAAATAAAACTGTCTTCTCAGGATGGCACAGTGCTGCCCCAATCATCATCTGAAACCACAAAGAGCCGTGTTTGAGATGTTCCCTAGCAGGTAATGTGGTGTTTTTTTTTTTTTTTTGTTTTGTTTTTTTCTTTTCTTTTCTTTTTAGTATTGGGGATTGAACTCAGGACCTACAGCACTAAGCTACATCCACAGTATTTCTTTTTTTTCTTTTCTTTTCTTTTTTTTTTTTTTTTTTGAGTTTTGAGAAATTGCCTAGTATAGGCTCAAATTTTCAATGCTCCTGCCTCAGCTTCCCAGAGCACTGAGATTGCAGGTGGGCCACTCTGCCCAGCTATATTTTTAGAGAATATTGATAGCCTTATCATCTTCTACCCAAAGAAAGAATTAGGGAAAATACAATGAGTCGATTCTACAAAGACACATTTTTAGATTTTGTATGATAGAATTGGTAGAATAAAAACACATTTAAGGAGAACTCCTGATTATATAATGCTGAATACTCTGCCAGCTATCTCCTCAAAGTGCATTTTTCTAACACATTTGTTCCAAAACACTCTCCACACAATCAGTATTCATTTCAACCAATGTAGGGATGACTCCAGGGGTTGGGTATGATGTAATCATTCCAGGGTTCCTTCCAAAGTACTAATTTGACTCAAAATCATTTTATCTTAAGCAGCTTTCAAAGAATGAAGGTTTGATTCTTGGTTTTTGTTTCTAGCAGCTAACGTGTGAAAAATGTGTTGGAAATGTGACAATCTGATATATTAACCTCTTAGATTTTCTCATCTTGCAAATTTGTTACTTAATACAGACTATAAATGTTAACATGATAAAAGAGTGTATTAAAAGATTGGCAAGGCAAAACAATCATGCTGTGTGAGTAGAAGATAAAAAATTAAATTGGTCTTTTTTTCTTTTAGCTAATAAATTGTGCCATTTAATTTGTACCTTTCCTTTTAAAAAGCGCCAAGTTAAGTGAATTGGTTATTTACATTTTTTAAAAGATGACTATTTAAAAAAAGGAAAATGACTTTATTTGGCAAAATGTTGTTCTCCAAATTATTCCTAAGAAGGCAATGAGCAAATGGAAATTTGGATTGCTAAAGAGAGGGTTTAAAAGAAATAAAAAACAGTGGGAAGTAGAAAGAAAAGAAATTCTGGTGCTTGGTATTTGGTAATTTAAAATTTCAGATATGAGAAAATTCTTCAATAATTCCTTCAAAGTTGCCACCCAGCATGTTTGAGATACATCATTCAGCACAATGTAGTGTTTCTCCTAGGTCTGATCCAGCATGCAATTGATATAGGAAAAATGATCCCAGACCTCCAAATGATATGGGGGAATGAAACTCCCAACCTACTATACATCTGGTGCGAGTTCGTGTTCTCTAAAAATCGAAGAATGAATTTTAGGAACAATGGAGGGTGACAGCAGAATATATTTATTGAGAGAAAGAAAGCTTCTGTCTGAGGGACTGAAGGGGCCCCTAGCGGGTTGCCAAAGACTATTTAGGGACTTTTATAGAGTAAAACCATGAGGTTAGATGGGTCTAAGGTGGGGAAAATGGGAACCTGCAAGGTGGGCATAAGGTGGGACATAACTACAGTTAACCAATAAGATTAATTGCTCAGGTAAAATTGATTAAATCAAGGACAAATGGGGAAGCAAGTCATGTAGTAACCGGGGATGTTTAACAGCAGTGACTCTTCCTGTAGGTGGGTGGCTTGCTGAATCCAGACTTCCTCAGGATGATATAGAACTATTTAGAATATCAATCCTTAGGATATGGGTGCATTTGTTCTGTCTTTTGTCTTGAGATCTGGCCCACAGCAGGAGGTGCCTGTCTCCTCAGAGGTTACAAGGTATCTGAACTTCTGCATTGGCTCTTTTGAGGACCTAGCCCTGTCTGACTGCCTATAATGTTTTTGTCTAACTCAGTTTTCTGTAACATAATGACACACAAGAAAGTAAATGATGAAGAATCTCTCTCTCTCTCACTCTCTCTCTCTTTTTCTCTCTCCTGTTTGCAGTACAGGAGTGATTCCAAGTAAAAACAGGAATGTACAGAAGTTCCTTAAAATGCGATTGCTGAAAATCAATAAACTCTGTGTCTTATAAATCTTCATGTAACTCATTCTTTCAATTCTAAAGTGAAGTAAAAAAAAAACCTGGCTACATTTTATAGCAAATTATACTAAACATTTGCAAAAAGAATCTGTGGGTCAGGAACTTCTATTAATACCAGATAATCACTACTATTGAGGTGATTATTCAGTGCCATTATAATGGGAATTGGGGTAATTTGGATTTTGTGCTTACCATGAAAAGATTTTTTGTTATTTATTACCCCGAAGACAGAAAAGATCTTTTCTTCTTTTTCTTTTCTAAGAAAGTGGGATATAAGTAATTCTGTCAAAAAAATTTTAAAGGAATAACTTAGAATTTATTTTAAGGCTTAGTATCTATAACAACTCAGACAATATGGAGTTCCGGTTCACATAAAAATTTATTAAGAGGGAGTTTTAAGGGCTTTTTTGTTTTGTTTTTTGCGTTTTTTTGCACAGCTTCAGTTTTTTGTGATTTTTGGTTGTTATGTTTTATTTTGCTTTGGATGAGTAAAAAAGACACACCTTGGAGTATTCCAATACTGTCAGAACCATTTCTCCCTGTGAAAGGGCAACTCTGCAGAGTGCAGGGATTTGCAGTTGCCATTTTGGAATGGCAGATGAAACACTTCCATATCCAGGAAATGTCTTCCCCAAATTAGGCCTGTTTTGGAACTGACCAAGCTCTGCATGGGTGACAGCATAGCGCCATCTCTGGAGGGCACAGGGCAGGTCTGGTACCCTGGAGCTGTGATGTTTCACCGAGGGCCAAGCCTGCGCCAGGGCCAGAAAAGTAGGGCTGTCTCAGCTCTCCCCCTGCATTCCTGTCTTGAAGCAGAATCTTTTCTTCCTTTTTGCTAAGAATTTTTTGTATTTCCCTTTTTAAGTGCATCACAGGAGGGAAATATTGCCATAGCTGGCAGCTCTAGCTATGAGAAAGAAATTTTTTAGTTTTTTGAGCTGGAGATATTTAGGTCACCTCTAAATCATATAAGAGAAACCAGCATTTTGGTGATGCTATGGAGAGATGTTTTTCAAAAATACAGCTATCCTAGGAAAAACAGTAGAGGAGGAAAATTTTATATCTGCCATCTTGAGGTTTTTGGCTGCATCTGAGAATTAAATTGGCAAAATACTAATAAATTGATTAAAGGAGAAAGGACACAAGTTCACTTACTCTAGATTTTAGATGACACAGGAGTCCTCCTAAGGAGCTAAACACCCAAACAAGCAATCAGAGTTGAACAAATGTGTACAGTGTTTCTCTTTTCATTGTGGGGAAAAAATACCCAAAACCTACAATTTAAGGGCAGAAAAGTCCATTTAGCTCACAGTTTGTAGAGGTTTAAGTCCATAATTAACAATTCCAAAGCAGAGTGGCATGCAAAGTGGTATCGCAGAGTAGAAACAGTTCATGGCGTGGAAGGCAGAAGACGGAGAAACAGAAAGCAGCAACAGCCAGCCTTCTTTTCCCTTTTATTTTAGCAGGCTACAAGCCTATTGATTGGTGCCACCTATACACAGGATAAGGCTTTTATTATCCATACCCTTAATCCCAGTAACACATCCTTAATCCACACCCACACACCCTAAATCCAGCCACCTGTGAAAGGCCCTATCTATGACTACATGAGGTTTTAGGGGGATGTCTACGTATAAGTAACATGTACATACTGAATTGTACAAAGATTAGTAAATTACAAAAACATGACCAGACAAAGGGTTTTGGGGTAAGACAGTTGATGGTGGAAAAGAACCAGAAAGATGAAGTTAGTTTAGCAAGATCTGTTTGCACTGATTTTTCTCAGAGTCAACTCCTCATTCCTGGTGATAAGAATGTTACTTTTTTTCTGGTACAGGAAGGACATCTTCCATGTGGGAGTTTTATCTCTTACTTTCAGGGAAAAGAGGGGGAAGTCAGAGCCCCTTCTCGCTGCTTTTTTTAGGTGCTTTTAGCCAGCCCAAAGTGTCATATTTTTGGAGTAGATTTTGTGCCACCTTTAAACAGTCTTTTTCATTTTATTTCCTAGATTTCAAAATTTAACAGTTTCTACAGGCTCATTGGTCTTCATTTTAGGAAATGATTTAGATATATAGTTTGCTTTTTTAGCTATATTCTTTAAATTCTAAATACTTCATTCTTCTTCAAAATCAATAAATCCTATTGAAAAAAACAAGATGCTAGAGACAGTTTATTTTGTCTTTAAATGTATGCATATAAGTCCAATTTTTTATGTGACAAATTGAAATAAAAATGGAAAATATGATCAGTAATGGTACATCTGATATAGGAAAAATGATCCCAGACCTCCAAATGATATGGGGGAATGAAACTCTCAACCTACTACATGTCCGGCGCGAGTTCGTGTTCTCTAAAAATCGAAGAATGAATTTTAGGAATGACGGAGGGTAAGAGCAGGATATATTTATGGAGGGAAAGAAAGCTTCTGTCTGACGGACAGAAGGGGGCCTGAGCGGGTTGCTAAAAACTCTGTCATTTTTAGGAACTTTTATAGAATAAAATCATGATGGGGAACTCGCAAGGCAGATGGGCACAAGGTGGGACATAACTACAGTTAACCAATAAGATTAATTGCTCAGGTAAAATTGATTAAATCAAGGACAAATGGTAAGCTAGGGATGTTTAAAGATAATGACTCTTCCTGTAAAAGGGTGGGATGCTGATTCCTGACTTCCTCAGGGTGATATAGAACTATTTAGAATATCAATCCTTAGGATCTGCCTTTTGTCTTGATATCTGGCCCACAGCAGGAGGTGTCTGTCTCCTCAGAGGTTACAAGGTATCTGAACTTCTGTGCTGGTTCCTTTGAGGGCCCAGCCCTGTCTG
>RJWM01003946.1:0-23314 GCA_004363535.1 Dasyprocta punctata
CACCAGGGATTGAACTCACAACCTCACGCCTGCCAGGGCAAGCGCTTAAGGCACTGAGCCAAACTCCCAGCCCTGGTTTTTTGAGGCAGGGTCGCACTATGTAACTCAGGACGGCCTTGCACTCACGTTGTAGCCCAAGCCGGCCTTGAACTCACAACGTTCCACCTACCTCAGCCTCCCGAGTGCTGGGATTAAAGGCGTGCACCACCACGCCCGGCTCCAATTTCATATTTAAAGTAAAGGAGTACAGCACTGTCTGACTTCACATAACAATACATTAAAAAGATACAAAATGAGATGGACTTTTTAGATAAGGTAAAATAATGGACAGCAGAAAAAGTAGCCTTGCCTTGTTTTACCTGGTGTCTACCTCTCCTAGGCCCAATTGTCACAATTTTACTATTTTTTGTTTTTCAGCCATACTTGTCTACTTTGTTAAGTTTCTTCTAGATTACAGCAGTTTCATGTTGAGCTGATAGCAATGCAAGACTTCTGACTAGTGCCTTTAGGGGAAAACTCAGGCCCTTACACATCACTAGAACAGTCATACAGAGATTTTTGTGCCTCTGGTAGGCAGGGTTGAATGCCTCAGATCATTTCTACAGCAGCTCTGGAAGATAGATCATAACCTTAAGCGCCCCATAAGATTCAGGAAGATATAAAATCTCTTGTGTATGTATGGGTTGGGGGAGGAATGAGAGAGAAGTGCCCAACACTCTCTAAAAGATATTTTATTCTGCAGCTACTCTCAAAGCCTTGTGGGCAGCCTGGCTGCATGAGGTATTGAAAGGCTGCTCTGTGAGATACTTGCTTTGGTTGTAAAAGGGAAAAACTGTACAAGAGAAATCATTCTTTTTAAACCTGTGTTCTTCTGAAACTCCCTAGCTCAGTAATTGCTTCATGGCTTTGTAACCTCAAGATGGTAACCGAACATACAGGATGTCTGATTGTACCACTGTACCAAGCTTCATAAACTGATGATCATTAATCTACCCTTGTAATCTATGATCTCACCCTTCTAGCTAATCAGAAGAACTACCAGGGTGTTCTGTATTACCTTTGTATCTCCTTTATAACTCCTATTTGTGCATCATATAAAAGCCCTAGACTGCCAGAGATCAGGGCCTGATATTCTGGAAATGATCCAAATCAGTGCCTGTTGACATAAATAAATCTGCCTCTAAATCCTGGATGTCATTTTGATGTTTTTATTTGCCATTGCATCTGGCGTGTTGGCTAGGAAGGGCTGATTGTGCTGACCTCTTTTGTCACTGGTTGTGGCCCTTGTAGACCGAGTAAAGACCTCTCCAGGTCCCAATGGGAAGGCACACCCTTGAGATTTTTTGAGTCCCCTTAGTGGTTTGGAGGATTCCTGGCTCTCTGCTCAAGCAGCTTACATTGGACCCCAAAGGGAAGAGGATGCAATCTCTCTGTCTCTCTGCCTGCCTGCCTGATTTTGGTAAGCCCCGCCCTGCCTCCCCGCAGTTCCCCCCCACCCCGCCCCCGGCATCCCAGTTTGTCTGTCAGTCCTGCTTAGTTTGAGTAGAAGAAGAGCTTGATCAACTCTTGTTAGGTAAGGCCACCCTTAAGGGAAGGGGAGTTGGAATGTTCAACTTCTGAGTGTCTGCTGAATAAATGTGTGAGTGGAAAGGACAGTGTAAGCAATAGGCTGCTCCATCTTTGCCCCAAGACTGGGAAGCACTGATCTTAGTGGCTGATTGGGCACTCAACTACAGTTCTGTGGCAATCAACATATGGCATAACAAGCTGGGCGTGGTGGCGCATGCCTTTAATCGCAGCACTTGGGAAGCTGGGGTAGGAGGAGCGTTGTGAGTTCGAGGCCAGCTTGGGCTACAACGTGAGGGCAAGGCCGGCCTGAGCTACATAGTGTGACCCTGTCTCAAAAAACTGGGGTCAGGAGTTTGGCTCAGTGGCTTAAGCACCTGTCTGGCAGGCATGAGGTTGTGAGTTTGATCCCCGGTGCCGAAAAAAAAACCCAAAACAAACAAACAAACAAACAAAAAAAAAAACATATGGCATAACAGAGACCTCATACCCTCCTTTGCTAAGTTGCACTTAAGTCCCTGCAAGGGGCTCAGCCAGGCAGGCATCTGAATGGTCTCTCTCTGAGGGGCATTCACCCTTTGTTGCACCATCATTCAAGGGTACATAACATATACCATAGGGAGACAGAATGGGACCCACAGTCCCTGACTGCAGGAAAGGGGCTTTTATGATGTTAAAAATAAAACCAAACTGCTCCCAGCTTCTCAAAGAAAAAAAGAAAAAAAAAGGCCCATTCTTTCTGAGAATTCCACCTTGGAACCCTCATCAGCTGCTGGAACTACCACCAACACCTATAACTTCACTGCCTGCTCCTGACTCATCTACTTCCAGTCAACTGAACTTGTTCCACCTAACCATTGGCCACAGAGGCCCTCCCTCCAGAGCCTTCTGCTTACATGCCTATTCTGGTCAGATGGTATCATCTAATGCCAACCCAAGATGGCTGTCAACAATTCCTTCTGAGTTCCACATTTTGACTGAGGAAAAATTGGATTGTCAGCACTCACAAATGATTTGCACACTGTCAGGTCTGAACAGATAAGAAAGTCAGAGCTCTATCATACTGGGCCCCTGAGAGACTGTGGTCATTGCAAAAGCTGGGGGCAAATCTGTGACTTTCCTATTAGACAATGGAACAGAACTCTCTACCTTCAAAAGTTCCCTCTGTCAAAAAGTTACCATTACCAGAGCAACTAGGGCTCTTGCCTCTCATCCCTTCTCCCAGGCACAAACTTGTATCCTTGGAGGACATCTTCCTCATGCCAAGTTAGTCAGCCTCCCTCTCATTTAACCCTGCACTTTCAACTTTGACCATTCCCTGAGAAAAAGATGAAGCCTACACCAGCCTGAGACACATAATCGCAATCCTAAAGTTCTAAAAACTCTCTTCCTAGAGGTGCAAACTAAAGGCTCACTTTCAGGCCTGGCCATCAACCATGCCACTTCACCTTGAGCCCTGTTGGTATGAGATGTCATGGGAAGCATAAACAAGCATCCAGTCTCACATCAGTCTGACAGACTGTTAATCACCTTGGGCAAGATCTCTGTGCCATCAACAATGTAACCATCACCTTGCACTCTGTGGTTCCTGACCCATATACCCTTTTTGGACTGTTCTAGATTTAAAAGATGCCTTCCTCTGCTTGTGAGTTGCTTCCATAAGCCCCTTCAACTGGGAAAAATCCTGATATAAAAAGTCAGCTCAATTGGACTCAATTGCCATAAGAGGTTAAAAACTCTCCTACCTTGGCTCTGCACCTGTGTCCTGCACAAAAAGAAAGCCATCCTACTCATCAAAACAAACCCATGAGGCCATCTGAGAAGCTCTCAGATTCAGCCCAAGATAGAAAAGTTTTATCCTGTTCTGCCCAAGGACCCTGAGTCTGACCTGCCTCCTCCCTACATTCATCAACCCCAAGCTGCTCATCCAGCCACAACACCACCACCACCAGTTCTGTCTCCTGCACCACAGCCTCCTGCTCTACTGTCAGCAACTCCTGACTCTGTTTAATACTGAAGAACACTGCCATATTTTAGAGGGGGCCCAAGCCTTGTTAAAGTCAAAAGTCCCTGTCACTGTGGTTGATCCTGATGTTTGGGTGTATTGGGTGATATGCTATGTAACCCCAAGTCCTCACATACTTTTGATGGGGCTAAGTCTGGCACTTGCTTGTGTTCTAGCGCCAGGATTGGCAATGTGAGTGCTGTACCTGCCCAGGGGTGGAGCCAACATACAGTGTAAGGGAAGGCGGGTCTTCCTCTTGCAGGCTTCCACTCTCTCTCTCTCTCTCTCTCTGTCTCTCTCTTTCTCTCTCTCTCTCTCTCGCCAGTGTGCCTTGCGGCTTGCAGCCGTCATGAATGGCAGCCCCTCTAAGCCATGCTGACTTGGAGCCAACTAAATAGGACTGAAACTCCTGAGAAACTGTAAGAATAAACCTTTCCTTCCCTAATTTTGGGTGTCAGGTATTTTGTCTCGGCAACAAGTGAAAAGTAACCAAGACATTGGGTGAACACAGTCTTCCCCTGAGCACGTACAAATTGAGATTGTAGTGTTGCAGAGGGCCATGAAGCCTTAGATCAGTGCTGCACTGCTCTCCTGGCAGACCTCAAAGCCAATGAACATGTCTAAAGTTACTGAAGTTACCCACTGGAGTCCCCACTGAAAATAAATTCTGCCAAAGCAGATCCTGTGAGATTGATGAATACTTTATCAAACATGAATTCCTGTACATGCCTGAGTGTCCTATGCCTCTCCTGGGACATGATCAGGCTCTGTTACACTTGGGTCCATTTTTCCAGACTTGATAATGACTTTGACTGTACCTCAGGAGAAAAAACAGCACATACATCAGCCTGAAATGCCTGATAATCATAACTGTGAAATTTAGAGACTTATTTCCAGAAGTATGGACCAAGGACTCATTCCTGGGGCTTGCTATCATCAATCACTCCCCTTTAGTGATCTAATTCTGTCCCAAGGCAACCCCCACCTGCATCAAACAGTATACTTCTCCTGCCTGTAAAGCCAGTTCAAGATCTCCAAGCCGCCAGTGTCACTGTGCTTGCCCTCAGTATATATTGCCACAGTCTTCTGCTATTCATGGCCTACTGGTAAACCTGCCTGGACCTAAAAAAAAATTTTTTTTAAAATGCCTTCTTCTGCCTTTGATTGGCTCCTGTCAGCCAGCCCCTCTTCATCTTTAAATAAAAGACCCCAGTTCTGGACTCAAAAGCCAACTGACCTGAATTCAACCTCCCAGAGGTTCAAAAATTTGTTTCCTGTTTGAAAAAGCAATAACATTCAAGTTGCCTGCTGAAAAGACACGAAAGCTCTGCTATAATATCTGGCAGAAACTGGTTATAAGAAAGAAACTACACAAATTTCTTGGAGCTTCTGGCTTCTATATGCTTACTCAGACTGTCAGTCCCTAGGAATGCCCAGTGGCTTCTAACGGCTGCCTTTTCCCTTTGCCTCTGTGCTCTAACAGTCACTGTCCTTGACCAGAAAAGCTGACAAGCTCACCTTAGACCAAGACCTAACTGTTTAGGTGCCACATGCTGTACCTGGATGAACTGTTCTAAAAAATGGCCTCCAACAGATGCTGAGTACACCCTGTTTATGGGTGGAAGTATCTCTGTTAGGAATAAAGTCCAACAGGCTAGATATGCTATGATCACCTTGGACAAACTATTTTGGCCAAAATTCTTCTGCAGGGATGATCTGCACAGCAAACTGCTGTTTGGAAACCTGCTACTAACAATGTAAAATAATCTGGTCCAGAGGCCTAAGCCCCCTCCAGGGATCTGATTGACTGAAGCATTAACCCCAGCCACCACACCTGCCCCCACCATATGTTCTGCAAGCTCAAGATGCTGCACTGGTACCCTGAAGCCAGCTCAGGCTTCAGTGTCCATGTCATTGGCCCTGACCTCCCATTCCCTACTCATACAGAGAAGATGATAAAAGTTTGTAGGGTTCTGCTGTAAAAAATCATCCCTAGATATGGCCTACCCTTGATCACTGGCAGTGGCCATGGGTCTACATTTATAGCAAAGGTAACTCAAAAACTAGATTAAATAAAAGCTACACACAGCATACAGGCCACAAAGCTCTAGGAAAGTAAAAAAACAAAAAACAAAAAACAAAAAACAAAACAAAACAAAAAAAACCCAACAACCACAACAAAAAAACCCAGCTTGTAACCAGTTAAAAGACGAGCTATATCTGTAGAGGCTCCTGTACACACACAACCCAGGTACATAGTAACTACCTCCACAAGTTTCAGAAATCTTAGATCTGCTGAAAAATTTACCTGGACATCTCCTGTTAGGCTGACTCTGAAGAGACAATGCATGCTGACCAGTCCCCACACCGCTGACGCCATCGTTCAGACTGCTTCTCTGCTAGCTGTGGTTTTTGTTAATTGACCTAAATTCTGCTTACCTCAGTCCTTGCTTCCCAACCCACTACTAGCTGTGATTTTTTTTTTTTTTTGGCCTTAAACTCTGTGGACAGTTGCCCCAAAGGAATAAAAGATGACCAGTAAGCCTCTTTTCCTTACTCTCTCTCTCTCTCTTTTTTTTTTTTTTTTTTTTTGTATCAGGGTTTGAACTTACAACCTCATGCCTGCCAGGCAAGCACTTAGGCCACTGAGCTAAACCCCCATCCCTATTTTTTAAGACACGGTCTCACTGTGCAGTTCAGGCTGGTTTTGAACTCATTTTGTTGCCCAGGCTGGTCTCAAACTCACAATGATCCTCCTGCCTCAGCCTCCCAAGTGCTGGGATTAAAGGCGTGTGCCACCATGCCTGGCTTTCTTTTCTTTACTCTTTATATGGTTTTGTTAGTTGGGCTTGTTATTTTAAACTGTCTGCCTCATCTAAAAAGCCTAAGGCTATCAGTTATAATTAGAAAATGTTTGTTGTTAGTAATGTGCTGGCATTTAACGTTGGAGTCTGGATTCTGGCTCTGTTTAATTTAATCATGAGAATGTACCTGGTAAAAACTGACACCTGGGAGGTAATTCAGTCCAAAGTCTGGAATGGACAAGGCCCAGTAATTCTCAGGTTTGATCAGCTTTAGATAAAAAGAACAGCCCCAGCATTGAAAAAGATTTTTCTGAGTAACAACAAGAGGGAGAAATGAAAGGGAAAAACTGTACAAGAGAAATTATTCTTTTTAAAACTTTGTTCTTTTTAAACTGGCTAGCTCTGTAACTGCTTCGTGGCTTTATAATTACTTTCTTGACCCTTGTAACCACAAGAGCGTAACCAAACACAGGTTGCCTGACTGTACCATTGGATCAAGCTTTATAAACTGGTGATCATTAACCTACCCTTGTAATCAATGATCTCACCCTGCTAGCTAATCAGAATTGCCAGGCTGTTCTGCCTCATCTTTGTACCTCCTTTATAACTATCGCTTGTGCATCATATAAAAGCCCTAGACTACCAGAGGTCAGGACCTGATAATCTAGGAATGATCCTGATCAGTGCCCATAGATGTAAATAAATCTGCCTCCAAATCCTGGGTGTCGTTTCAGTGTTTCTGCTTGCTGTTGCAGTTGAAGCAGGCTTCAGTAATGGATTTATCTCAGATGACTTTACCCTACAGCCTCTCTGGATGATTCTGTCACTCTGCAGCCCTCCTTATTCAAGTCTATGAGGTATTCTTTCCCCTACCCATGACCAAACAGAAAGTGTGACCCTGTACATGTGCAAACTCACCATTTTTCCTTTATAAGAACTTCCCACACACACATTCTTAGTAGGTTCAGCCCATGTGCTATTCCCCCTTATACAGCACATTTCCTAATAAAATCTCTTCTAGATGGTATATTCCCACCTAGTCATAATTGCTATCTTGAGTACAGCACGCTCAACTGACATACTAGGAGCTGGCAACATCAAAGGTTATAGGCATCAAAAGCTACCAACAACTGGAGCTGGTAACACCAAGGGCTGATGGTATCAAAAGAGGACAGAGGAAGGGCCTACTAACACTGAAGACAGCAGCAGAGAACAGAGAGTAAAGAAGAATTGTCAGTAGTCACCATCTCCAGTAATCGGAAGAATTTCCAAGGCCCACTGGTAGCGGCTTGTTCCGAGAAACAAGAAGGGCCATTAATACCAGAAAAGCTGATATGTATAGGCATTAAAATACCAGGGCTAACCGGGTGTGGTGGCGCACGCCTTTAATCCCAGCACTCGAGAGGCTGAGGTAGGTGGAGCGTTGTGAGTTCAAGGCCGGTTTGGGCTACAACACAAGCGCAAGGCCAGCCTGAGCTACATAGTGTGACCCTGCCTCAAAAAACTAGGGCTGGGAGTTTGGCTCAGTGACTTTAAGCACCTGTCAGGCATGAGGCTGTGAGTTCAATCTCCGGTGCTACAAAAAAAAAAAAAAAAAAAAAAAAAAAAAAAAAAACAAAAACAGGGCTGTTAACATTAAAGTACCTATACTTGGCAAATTCATGATTTTCTTTTTTTCTTTTTTTTTTTTTTTGGACCAGGGATTGAACTCACAAGCTTGTGTTTGCCAGGCAGGCACTTACTCCACTGAGCTAAATCCCCAGCCCCAAATTCATGATTTTCATATCAATTAAGCAAGAGCCTTCAGGAACTTAGAAGCCAGTGTGAGATCTTTAGAGGACCCTGAAGAAAAGGGTGAACAAGGATGATAACAGTCAGCAGACTCAAGAACCAAGCCCTCATTATATTTCCATCTTATTGGCAGCCAATAACTCATGTTAACTGTGATACCCTAACCTGTTCTGAGCCCCACTGTCCCATATCTTGGAGCCCACGATGTGAATGACGCTGATGGACAGTTTATGCTTCATGTCCCAAATGAAGAATCTGCACAGTGAGTTCCTCTTGTCCTCCAGATTGAGGATGTATAGCACCTGGTTGCCTTTTTCAGTGCATTTCTGGTGAGACAGGCCTTTCAGCTGTGCTGCTGATTGGAGCCAACACCACCCAACCAACATTTTGCATGTGTATGTGTCTGTGTGCACATGGGTATATATATGTATATGTATGTATACATACATATATGCATATATTCATAAATATGTATATGATATTATGTACAAGGAACTTACTGTTTTCAGAGAGACGGATAGACAAAAAGCTTTTGAATTTTGAATTATGTAAGCATATAAATGACTTAATAAAAATAAATATAACACCACTATAAAGATAATACATCATGACCAAGTGGGATCTATACCAGGAGTTCAATGCATTAAAAAATCAGCCTGGCATGGTGGTGCAGGCTTGTAATCTCATTCTAGGAGGCTGAAGAAGGTTCAAGTCTAGCCTGCCCAACTTAGTGAGGACCTGATGCAAAAAATAAAAAGTGACTGGGAATTGAATCCAAGACTCAGTATAAGACCTAGGGTTCAGCCTGGCGTGGTGGTGCACACCTTTAATCCCAGCACTCGGGAGACTGAGGTAGGTGGAGCGTTGTGAGTTCGAGGCCGGCTTGGGCTACAACGCGAGCGCAAGGCCGGCCTGAGCTACATAGTGCGACCCTGCCTCAAAAAACCAGGGCTGGGGAGTTTGGCTCAGCAGCTTAAGTGCCTGCCCTGGCAGGCGCAAGGTTGTGAGTTCAATCCCCAGTGCCGCAAAAAAAAAAAAAAAAAAAAAAGACCTAGGGTTCAATCTCCAGTACCTCAAAAATAAAAACAACAAAAATAAAACTATCAATAAGAGGGAAAGTGTGCACAATGAAAGAAACTATTTGCAAATCATGTATTTGACAAAGGGTCTAGTATTTAACATCTAATTTAAAATATGTCTCGAAACTCAGCTATGAAAAGACAACCCAAGTGAAAAGTGAACAGAAGATTTGAGTAGATGTTTCTCCAAGGAAGATACACAAATGATCAACCATGACATGAGAAGATGCTTACCATCATCAGTTATCAGAGAAATGCAGTTCAAAATCTGAGAGATACTACATCACACCCGGTATAACACTGGTTTCTTAAGAAGTTTTAAAAGCTTAAATATATGGTGGTACCTTGGTTCACAAATTTAATTCTTTTTTTGAACTGGGAATCAAACTCAAGAACTTGTGCTCACCAGGCAGACACTTGTGCTGCTGAGCTATATCCCTGACTCAAAACTTTCTTTCTTCTTTTTTTTTTTTTTTAACCAGGAATTGAACTCAGGGCCTGGCACTTGCCAGGCAGGCTCTGTGGACAAACTTAATTCTTTACATGTTTCTGGTTGCAAACTAAATTGGATGAGAGACATTTTGAACTTAACCATTGAATTTGATTTGGTTCTCACCCAGTTTGGCTTGTGGCCAGAAACGTTGCAAGAATTAAGTTCATGAACCAAGTTATCACTGTGTAGTTGGATACAGTGGCTCATTCCTCTAATCCCAACATCCTGATAGGTTGAGGCAGGAGGATCACAAGTTCAAGCCCAGCCTGGGCTACCTAATGATTTAGCAATATGTTACCTCAACATTTAAAAAATGTACAAAGTCTGGGGACATACTTCATTGTGAAGGGCCTAGGATTAATCCTCAGTGTCACAAAGTAAGTTAAACATAAAGTCATCACATAACTAATGAGTTTCATTCTTAGGTATATACCCAGAAATGAGATAGATGTTCAGACAGAATAGTGAACACCAAAGTTTATAGCAACACTATATGTAATAAGCCAAAGAGAGGAAATAATCCAGATATCAATCAACTGAAGCATAAATAGAGTGGCCTATCCATGCAATGGAACTGTATTCAGCTATTTAAAAAAAAAAAAAGGTTCAACACATGCTAAACTATGGGTACACCTTAAAAACATTATGCTAAATGAAATAAGACACAAAAGTCACATATTATAGGAGAGCATTTATATGAAACAGCTGTTGGGAGCCCTTGAAGCTGGAAAATGACCCACAGGTGATCTTACCAAAGTAACAAAGAGCACCTGCGTCAACCACGTGAGAAAGCTGCTACAGCCCAGAAAAACATGAGGCACCTAAACAATCCAGACCTGGGTTGCAAGGCAGAGGGGCTGAAATTGACGTCATCCTTCCCTGTATATAAATAAACAGGCAGCATTGGTTGAGCAGTTCCTTTCCTTCCATCAGGAGGATAAGGACTTTATCTGACTCCAGCTTTGTCTCTTTCTTTATTTTTCTCATCCTCTCACGGTCCTTCACCCCAAGAACCTCAGGAGCCGTGTGGGTCGCGGCAACAGCCGAGATAGGCAAATCCATGCAAACAGAAAGTGGGTGAGTGGTTGTCAGGGGCTGGGGGAAGAGAGCAATGTGGGGAGTGATAGGTACAAGTTTCTTTGTGGGGTGAAGAAAGTGTGCTCTAATTAGATAATAGTGATGCTGAACAACATTGTGAGGGTACTAAAACTCACTGAACATTATCATAAAGTGAATAAAGTGATGCATTTTACATTATATGAGTTCTGATATTTAATAAACAATGGACAACTGAGCTGAGGAAAAAATATTTATATGAGTTTTATCTCAATAAAGTTAAAAAATACAAAAATTAAAAGCATAATAGTTTCCATAAATCCTTTAACTCACAAATCTTATGTGGTTGGGCATGGTGGCACATGCCTGTAATCCCAGCACTTGGGAGGCTGAGGCAGGAGATTCACTGTGAGTTCGTGGCCAGCCTGAAGTGCATAGTGAAACCCTGTCTCAAAAAGACAAAAAAATTCTTATGTGTCATGCTCCTTTCTCGTTCTAAGAATTTAGGAAATATTATCCAGAAGAGGTGTCAAAGCTGTGACATAAGAAATACATATTTTGTTTTTGCCTTCCTTCCTGAAATAGGGCTCTTTAAACCCTTGTAATTTCCTAATGAGAATTATAAAAGTGTCTTTTGTTTTAACATTTGGTCTTTGATAGTTGACTTCGTCTGTTGCACAGAGTTCCTAAATCCCTTGGAAGGTTCTAGTTGATAGGAGAGTATTTTGTTCTAATGAGGTGACTCTAGGTGAGCTCTTGGACTGCTTCAGGATGGGGGCTAGCCACCAGCAAGAGTAAAGAATGATTAAAAGCTTGGAACTTTCGACCCCTTCCTTATCCTCCAGGGGAGGAGAGAAGGGCTGGAGATTGAACTAATAAACAATCATTCCTTTATGATTACGGCTGCATAAACATCTCTATACTATAAAGTTTCGAGAGTTTCTGGATTGTGAACATATAGAAGTACTGGGAGGGTATTATACTCAGAGGACATGGAAGCTCTGCATCCCTTCCTACACAGCTTTTTTTTTTTTTTTTTTTTTTTTGCGGCACCAGGGATCGAACTCACAACCTCGCACCTGCCAGGGAAGGCGCTTAAGCCACTGAGCCAAACTCCCAGCCCTGGTTTTTTGAGGCAGGGTTGCACTATGTAGCTCAGGCCGGCCTTGTGCTCACGTTGTAGCCCAAGCTGTCCTCGAACTCACGACGCTTCTCCTACCTCAGCCTCCCGAGTGCTGGGATTAGAGGAGTGCGCCACCACACCCGGCTTATACTTGTCTTCTTTATTTGAGTGTTCATCTCTATCCTTTACAACTCCCTTTACAGTAAAGTTGTTAGCATTAAGTGAACGTTTCCAGAGCCGGGCGTGGTGGCGCACGCCTTTAATCCCAGCACTCGGGAGGCTGAGGTAGGCGGAGCTTTGTGAGTTCGAGGCCAGCTTGGGCTACAACGCGAGCATAAGGCCGGCCTGAGCTACATAGTGCGACCCTGCCTCAAAAAAACCAGGGCCGGGAGTTTGGCTCAGTGCCTTAAGCGCCTGCCCTGGCAGGCGCGAGGTTGTGAGTTCAATGCCCGGTGCCGCAAAAAAAAAAAAAAAAAGTGAACGTTTCCTTGAGTTTTAAGGTTGTAGTAAATTATCGAAACTGAGAAGGGGGCTGTGGAAACCCTCAATTGACAGCCAGTTGGTCAGAGGTATGAATGAAAGCTTAGGACTTACAATTGGTATCTGAAGTAGGAGGTGGTTTTCTGTGATTGAAACCTTAACCGGGGTGGGGGGTGGGGGGTCTACATTAGCTCCAGGTAGTTAGTGTTAATATTCAAGTGTAGGACACTCAGTAAGCATCTGGAAAATTGGTTATTGTGGAAACTCTTTCCCCCAGTTTGGTGTCAGAAGTGTTTAGACTACGGAAATATGAGGGTTTTTTTCCTATAAAGACCTCCCCAGGGTAAATCAGAGAGGTGGTCTATCTCACATTGCCAAGAATGCAGACAAAGGAAACAAATTCTCCAAGTCACCTGAGCATAAAAAGAAATACTCTGCTACTGTGAAGCTGACAAATAAGATATAATGTTGGGGAGACCAGCCTAAGTTCTTCGTGATTTGAACCATGTATTTTGATATTTCATATCCATTGATATATGCTTGTACACTTAAAGGTGTAGTAAGACCTAGAACCAAGTAGAAAAGACTCTCAAAGTCATCTTAAGTCAGAGTATGCAGCAGTATTGTTCTCCCATGGATTATTCTAGTTCTCAGTCAATTAGTTGTATCCAAGGAACATATGTGCAACAGGATGAGGACATGAGGGCGTGTAGGGCTTATTAGAGATAGGAGATTCCAATCTTATTAAGTGAACAAAATAATATAAGCACTTATAAAGCAAATTCTTTTACTATAAGTATTAAGTAATAATTTGGATGCTTATTAAATATGATGAAGGAAAAAATTATTTTGGGAATCTAATGATTTTTAATGGAGATCCTCAAAGGCAAGGTCTGTGACTTTATCTCTCATCCCCAATACCTACCTGTTCAATAAGTGAATGGATGATTGCACTTACTGACCACTTGAATACTTTGTCTTTATTCTTATTAGGTTGAAAAAGGGAATAAGTTCTTATTATATCAAGGTTGGAAAAAGAGAAATGGGCAAAAATAAATAAAGCCCCATCATTAAAAGATTTTGCTGCATAACCTTATATATATTTTTATATTCAACTGGATCATACATTCTTTTATTTTACTTTTTGCAGCACTGGGGATCAAACACAGGGCCTCCTATGTGCCAGACAAGTGCTCTGTCATTGAGTTACACCCCAGTCCTACAAATCTACTTTCAAAATTTAAATGGGAAAATATACATTGTGGGACTTTTTTGTTTGTTTTCTGATACTGGGAACTGAATCTAAGGACAGTCTACCACTAAGCCCTACCCCAACCTTTTTTATTATTATTTTTTTAAATTTTGAGTTAGGGTCTTGCTAAATTGTCCAAGCTGGTCTTGAACGTGGCTCCAAAGTGGCTGGAATTATAGATATGAACCATCATGCCTGGCTTAAATCTTGTTTTGTTCTGGGTTTTTTTTTTGGGAGGGAGATTTGTTGAAAGAGGGTCTTGCTATGCTGCCCAGGCTAGCAATTTTTTAAAACTGGCTTTTTAATATAACAATTAATTTAGGTCATTTGTCCACATTTTTTCCCCCTGATTTATTTTTATTTATTTATTTATTTTATTTTATTTTATTTTATTTTATTTTTTTGTGGCACCGGGGATTGAACTCAGAACTTCACGCCTGCCAGACAGGCGCTTACGCCACTGAGCCAAACTCCCAGCCCTATTTTTTATTTTAAAGATAGTAAAATACAACAGAACATAACAGAATAAAGTCAATCAAAACAAAGCAGTAGGATTGGTACAGAACTTTGAAGATTGATAATGTGAATACAATAGCTACTATAACATACCTTGCTATCTTCAGATTAGCTGACCATTCCAACAGGTGTAGCAGAATTGAACCAAAAACAAAACAAAACAAAATCAATAAAAACAGCATATAAAATAAAGGAAAAAAAAAGAGAAAAATAATAATGATCAGAGTAAAGCAAAATGGTGAGAACCATATTGGTCCTCGAAGACAGAAGAGAGTCCCCTGTATTTGCAACACTGCCTACTGTCATCATGCAAAGAGACATTCAGGGTGCCGATCAGAGGCCTGCAAAATCTACGAAGAAACACTAGCGTTTAGTTGCTTTATGTACCTTAGTTGCCATCAATTTAGCCAGACCTCAGAGCCAGCAGCTTGCTTACGGGGGGTGGGGGTGGGGGATGGATGATGTCCTTGATTCCAAGCCCGCGCGCCGGTGCCGCACAGTCCCAGCCAGTTGGGGCCCGGTTGGGCCCATTCTGGTTCTCCTCCCGGGTCGCGCAGCGCCCAACCCCGGAAGGTGGATCAGTTCTCTCCTGATGTGAGCTGGCACCACACAGGCCCAGTCTCATTTGTCCACATTAAGAAAAAAAGAATAAGTCATTTTTAAGGGCTACGATGATTCTGTTGCTACAAATATACCTTATTTATTTATTCGACTTACACTGGTGTATATTACTTAGGTTATGTATATTTATTCACAAGTATAAACTTGTATAACTTCATCTACCTCTGCAATTATTTCCTTACTTTAATATGTGATAGGTAAAAAGGGAGACAAAATTTTAAAGACTTTTAATATTGCCATATTATCTACTGACTGGGGTTTTAGATCTTCTAACCTGGCTGTGGAGAATAAAGTATGCATCGCTATATTCTATAGTAATTATAATAAGTATTTTTCCTGCAAAGTTACAACAGAACTGAGTAGGAGAATTCATGGAATAGCCAAAAGCCAAAAACCTCTGGCAAGCAGCTCTTCCCAGCTTAGCACCTTCAGAGCTCCCATATCTCAGCATGTGTTTCTTAGTGGCTCCAATTTTGCCAGGGAAGAGTTAGCTTTTTATGCCATAGCATGCTGGTAGAAATCTTTTGTGGAGCTTCTCTGACATGGCATTCACAGCCTCATTTTGGCAGTATTTGTAAAAACATTAATTATTTCAGTCATTTATTCAATGATATTTATTGAGTTCCTGTTCTGTCCAAGCCCTGTCTAGAACCTATTGATCCAGAGGTAAACAGAACAGATTCCTTAAGAAATGGGACAAGGGGTGGCCAGGTGAGTTGGCACACACTTGTAATTCCAGCAACTGAGACACAGAGGTAGGAGAATTGCACAAGTTCTAGGCAAGCCTGGGCTACATAGTAAACTCCAGGCTAGCCTAAACTACATCGTGAGACTCTGTCTCAAAATAGCACACCCCAAGAAAATAATGAAATAAAAATAAATTTGTTTTTATTTTAAAGAGAAAAAAATAAAAATAAAACAGACTTTCAAAACAGGCTAATAGGAGAGTAACGATACATTGCATATTTTTATCTTCACAGTAGTTACTCAGAATACAAGACATAGGCATGAAATATTGTCCAAAACATAATAACACAAACCTTTCTTTACAATGAACTAAGAGAAACTAGTTGTACAACTATCTTAACTATATATATATATATATATATATATTCCTTTTCCCTTCCTTCCTTTTCCCTTTCCCCCATCACAGTTTCTTTTTTCTTTTAAACAGTTTCTTACCAATTTACAACATGTACAATAGTACATTTTGGATCTTATTTACTCATTCAGCTTCTTACACTAATGAGACAATACAATGTTTACACATGTGGGTCTGATTTATTTCACTTATGAGGATGAGTCACATTCATTTTCCTATAAAAGTCTCAAATTGCTGGGTGTGGTGGTATACTCCTATAATCCCGGCACTCAGGAGATTGAGGCAGGAGAATTGCTGTAACCTTCCAGGCCAGCCTGGGCTATATAGTGAGTCCAAGGACAGCCTCCTGAACTACATGGTGAGACCCTGTCTCAAAAAAAAAAGTCTCAAGTTTATCCTTTTTTATGATTGAGTAGTACTCCATTATATTTTAAAAACCACTTTTTTTTTATCCATTCCCTGGTTGATCGACATTTGGGTTGTTTCCAAGATTTAGCTATCACACATTGTGCTGCTATAAACATAGATGCACATATATCACTGTGGTATGATGTTTTTAATTCTTCTGGGAAGATACCTAGAAGGAGAATAGCTGAGTCAGATGAGACCACTAATCTTAGCTTTTTTGAGGAATCTCCACACTGATTTCCACAGTGGTTGCACCAGTCTACACTCCCACCAATGGTGCAGAAGGGTTCCTTTTTCCCCACAGCTCTTCCAGCATTTGTTATTGGTTGAGTTCTTGATGATAGCCATTCTTTCTGGAGTGAGAGGAATCTCAGTGTTGTTTTAATTTGCATCTCTCAAATGACCAATGATGTTGAATAATTTTTCGTATACTTATTTGTCATTTGTATTTCTTCATGTAAGAAGTGTGTATTCTTCTCACATGCCCATTTTTTGGATTGGGTCTTTGAATTTGGGGGGCCTGATTTATTTAAATTCTTTATATGTTTTAGATGAGTTCTTTGTCTGAGGGACAACTGACTATAATTTTTTTCCCACTGTCTGGGCTGTTTTTTCACTCTGTTGGTGATTTCTTTTGTTGTGCAAAAGCTTTTTAGTAAGGTGAGATCCCATTTGTTGATTCTTTGTAGTATTTTCTGTGTGGTCTGGGCTTTGTTCATGAAGTATATGCCTACGCCTGTGTCTTCAAGATTTCTACCTATTTTCTCTTTGAATAGATTTACTATTTCTGGGTTTTTTTGTTTGTTTGCTTGTTTTTGTAGCACCGGGGATCGAACTCACAACCTCGCGCCTGCCAGGTAGGCAGGCAGGTGCTTAAGCCGCTGAGCCAAACTCCCGGCCCTAGTTTTTTGAGGCAGGGTCGCATTATGTAGCTTAGGCCGGCCTTGTGCTCGTGTTGTAGCCCAAGCTGGCCTGGAACTCACGATGCTCCTCCTACCTCAGCCTCCCAAGTGCTGGGATTAAAGGTATGCACCAGTACGCCTGACTAGTGTTTCTGTTTTAATATTTAGATTTTGAACCATTTTTACTTTAGTTTAGTGCATGGTCATAGACATAGAGTCTAGTTTTAGTCTTCAGCATGTGGAAATCCGGTTTTCCCAGCACCATTTATTAAAGAGAGTATCTTTCTTCTAGTGAACATGTTTGGCTCCTTTGTCAAAGATAAGGTGGCTGCATGTGTTTGAAATTGCTTCTGCATGTTCTATTCTGTTCCACTGATCCTCAGGGGTTGTTTTCTTTTGTTTTGTTTTTTGCCAATACTATGCTGATTTTATCACAGTAGCTTTATAGCATTGTTACAGAAAACAGACTGAACATGGGAAGAAACAGCAAGGAGGTTTAGGAGGTAGCAGCTTATTACACCAGTGAACCTAACTGGGATCTCTCCCAAAGAGTCAGAACCCATCCAGCAGGGTTTTGGGGCTTTTATGGGGAGAGCAAGCAAGAGGTACAGAAGCAGACTTGGTGCATTTTGATTAGAGGGTTAGATGACATCATGGGTTGCCAAGGGAGTTTAAACATCTCAGGTTACATTGTAAGGCCATCAGTTAAATAACCTTGGGTTACACAAAGGAAGGAATGTCTTATTACTGATCTTGCCCAGGCACATCTGTTTGGTTTTGGTGGGCATTCTTGGTGGGCTTTTATTTTTAAAATTTAAATTTCTTCCTTGGTAAAATTTCAGGTCAGGGATTATGACTTGCTTTCTGACTTGCCTTTGTTGCCCAGAATTGCTTTTGCTATTCTAGGTCTCTTCTGGTTCCAAATGAATTTGAGGAATATTTTCTCTAGTTCTGTGAGGTATGCTAAAGGTATTTTGATTGGGATTGCATTAAATCTGTATAGCAATTTTGGGAGTAGGGTCATTTTCACTATGTTGGTTCTTCCTATCCATGAGCAAGGGATATCCTTCCATTTTCTGATATTCTCTTTAATCAGCCTTTTCTGTAATTTTCAATGTACAGATCTTTTACTTCCTTTGTTAGATTGATTCCTATGTATTTCATTTTTTGGATACTATTGTAAAAGTTGTAGCTTCCCTAATTTCTCTCTATGTTTGTTGCTTTTGTACAGGAATGCTATTGGTTTTTGAGTGTTGACTTTGTATTCAGCTGTACTATTGAATTTGGTTAATCTAAAAGTCTTTTGGTGGTGTTTTGGGGGTCTTCTACGTAGAGTATTATGTCATCTGCAAATAATGATAATTTGACTTCTTCCTTTCCTATCCTTATTCCTTTAATTTCTTTCTCTTGTCTAATTGCTCTGGCTAATGTTTCCAGAACTATATTGAATAGGAGTGGCAATAATGGATATCCTTGTCTTGTTCCTGATTGTAGAGTGAAAGTTTTCAGTTTTTGACTATTTAGTATGATATTAGCTGTTGGCTTGTTGGAGATGGCTTTTATCAGATTGAGGTAAAGGCCATCTATTCCAATCTTTTGTAGGGTCTTTATCATGAATGGGCGTTGGACTTTGTCAAATGCTTTCTCTTCATCTATTAAGATGATCATATGAAACCCTGTCTCAAAATAGCCCAATAGTAAATAGATAAACAAGTTTAAAAAATTATTTCAAAAAAGTAGGATGGAGTAAGAAGACAGCAATAAAATTTTAAAAAAATAGATAATTACAGACTTTGACTTTGAGAAATACTGGGAACAAAACAAAAGGGAATGCAAGAGGGAAGAGTTTGTGAGGTGAAAAAGACTTATGACCTACCGAAACATTCTAGTACCTAGGTGGGTGTAACTGTATTTCCCTTCTGGAAATAAGGACCTCACAAGTGAATGTCAAGGGAGAGGCCTTCTGAAACAGTTCATACTGCCAAAAGCAGCAACAACTATATTTGATAGAGAGTCATCCATTTTGAAACATTGCCATGTCCCCAACCAGAAAACTGCTAGACTCAATCCCTAGTCCTGATGCACGCAGAATCAGTCCACTCAGTATCTGCTGGGCTATCAAAGTCCTGATACTGGAGGGGTTACCCAGGGTACTTGCCACAAAGAATCACTATTTTGCTGCTTTTCAAATGTTTTTAAAGCAAGACTAAAGACATTCACATAGGCAATGTGTGACATGAAAAGAATCATGACAGTCTGATTGAGTTGCTAACCCGGTACCCAGTAGTATGGTATTCTATATGCTAGGAGGAAGAACTGGTTGGCTTCTAGAGCTTCTTTTTTTTTTTTGGTACCAGGGATCGAACTCACGACCTAGCGCCTGCCAGGCAGGTGCTTAGGCCACTGAGCTAAATCCCCAGCCCTGTTTTTTGAGACAGGGTCTCACTATGCAGTTCAGGCTGGCCTTGAACTCACTTTGTAGCCCAAGCCAGCCTCGAACTCACAACGATCCTCCTACCTCAGCCTCCTGAGTGCTGGGATTAAAGGCGTGCGCCACCACGCCCAGCTTCTAGAGCTTCTTGAAGGTCAAAAATACATCTCATTGGTTTTGTCCAGAACTTTATATACATTAATACCGAGGTAAATATTTTTCTTAAGTTTTCAAATTTCATAGAATATTATTTTAGATGATAGAATGTGAAATAATTAGGCATAAAAATTATTCTGAAACTGGAATAATTTTGGAATAATTCATCAGGTATCATTTTTATTTTGTTTTATTTTTTGAGATAGGGTCTTGCTATGTAGTACAGGCTGGCCTTGAACCCACTATGTAAGCTTAAACTGATCTTGAACTTGCAGTGATCCTCCTGCCTCAGTCTCCCAAGTGCTAGGATTACAGGCATACACTACCATGCCCAGCACCAGGTGTCATTTTATTTTATTTTTTTGTACCGGGGATTAAACTCACAACTTCGCGCCTGCCAGGCAGGCTCTTAGGCCACTGAGCTAAATCCCCAGCCCTATTTTTTTGAGACAGGGTCTCACTATGCAGTTCAGGCTGGCCTTGAACTCACTTTGTAGTCCAGGCTGGTCTTGAACTCACAAGGATCCTCCTGCCTCAGCCTCCCAACTGCTGGGATCAAAGGCATGCACCTGGCTTCCAGGTATCATTTTTTTTTTTTTTTTTTTTGCGGCACCGGGGATTGAACTCACAGCCTCACACCTGCCAGACAGGTACTTAAGCCACTGAGCCAAACTCCCAGCCCTAGTTTTTTGAGGCAGGGTCACACTATGTAGCTCAGGCCGGCCTTGCACTCACATTGTAGCCCAAGCCGGCCTCGAACTCACAACACTCCTCCTACTGCAGCCTCCCAAGTGCTGGGATTAAAGGTATGTGCCACCACGCCCAGCTCCAGGTATCATTTTAAAACAGGTTGTGGCAGTCATGTACTATATATCTGATAGATTCTGCTAGCCTGGGGCTCAACTATCTGTAACATAACATCTGTCCAACTTGGCAGTGGACCCAGAGAAACAACTTATCTCTCTAAGAGTAACTTCTTCTCATTCCAGAGATAAACTTCCAGCTCCCTTGATGCGTGTATGCTGAGCCCTCTCCAATCCCAAGACTCCACAACAACCCAAGTCTCCACCCCCAGCCTCCAGTAAATCTTTTGGTTTCCTGTTTTGCACAGGCAGATGCTCCTTCAAATCAGCTGTTAATATGTCATTCTGCTCACCTCCCGAACTCCTCCCCTAGTCAGACCTGATAAAAGTGGCTTCACTTTGTTCTCACTGAGACTCCCTGCACCACTCTGCAGCTCTCCCATGCCCGCATTAAAGGCATTTCTACTCTTGTCTCTTTTTATTTTTTCTGTTTTGCCTCAGATTGAATGCCAAAAATAATCAGTATCAACAGGGACAAATCTAACAAATACAATGTTGAGCATGAAAAGCTAGACACAGAAAAATATACATAATACAATTTAACTATATTTAAAAAACATGCAAAGTAAATGTAAATAGGATAAAACTACAAGAAATTTATGAGAACAATAGTCAAAGAACATTACATTCAGGGTATTTTACTGTTTTTCTCTGGAAGACAGGGATAGGTTTGAAGAAGATGCTCAGTTTTATGCAATTATCCTTCTTTCTGCTTTTGTTTCTTTCTACACTGGGGATTGAACAGAAGGCCTTGCACATAATTAATCAAGGACTCTATCGGTGAGCTACATTCCCAGCCCTATTTATTATTTTTAACTTTATTTGTTCATTGTTTTTGAGACAGTCTTACTTGATAGTTCAGACTGGACTTGAACTACCTAATGTAGCCCAGACTAGCACTTATGATTCTCCTGCCTTAGCCTCCCTAATAGGTGAATTACAGGTGTTTACCACCACACTGGGTTTTAATTATCTTTTTAAAATTTTTTGGATGCTATGAATTGAACCCATTGCATTTGCTGTAAGCTACATTCCCCAGCCCTTATGTTTTATTTTGAGACATGGTCTCATTAAGTTGCTGAATTGTCCAGGCTAGGCTAGAACTTGCCATCCTCCTGTCTCAGCCTTCCAGAGTGTTGGAATTACAGGCATGTGCCACCATGCCTAGCTTGATTATCCTTTATATATGTGTACATATAACATTATTCAGCTTTTATATACACATATACCATTAAGTGCAAAATGTATATATACACAAAAATGTCATTAAATTTTAATACTGAAAATTGCATATTTAGTTCTGAATAGGGAGAACTCTTTTTTATCAAATATGACAGCTTTACATTGGCACCCTGGTTGTACAAATAAAGCACTAAGAAAAAACTTGTGAGTACTGGAAAAAACTACTTAATCATGCTTAAATAGATTTGGGGACAAAAAAGAGGAAAGTCTAAAAAGAAATTTCACTATCTCACGTATTGGAAACTAGAGAATTCATGTGGAAATTGGAACAACTAACTTCTGATTCAAAATCAGAGTACATTGAAACTCACTGTTGTTAGGAGATCCAAAAAAGTCAGTTACTACAAAGACTGAGTGAGACTAGTACAGAAATCAAGGTTAAGTGTGAATTAGATGCCTGAATCAGGAAGAAGTCAGAGGTTTCTCTTAGGACTGTTCTTACAGAAAGTAACCAGTTGAGTAAAAAACAGCATTACCATCAGCTAGTAGTACAACTACATTATCTTGCTAAAAATGTCCCTACATACAGGAAGAAGCTAGTTTCTCTCTCTCTCTCTCTCTTTCTTTCTCTCTCTCATAAAGACAAAAGATCAACAAGAATATTAAAGGTCCATTTTTATTAATTAAAGGAATAAAATTAAATATTGGCAAAGACCAAAATAGAATTTATAGGGATGTCATAAAATAATCTCATACATTGCTGTTAGTATGAATTCTTCTAGGGGTGACATATTTAAAACATCAAGGGCTAGCCACGGAGAATGGGGAGAGAATCAGAAGCCAAACACGCCTTCCTGAGAGCTATGGACAGCCATGCAGAATGGAAAGAGAATCAAGAAGCCAAGTCAGCCAGTGCACAGGTTGGAAGACAAAAAGTGCTCCCCCACTCCTCAAGCAACTGGCTGATTCGGAGGAACTCAGGGTGAGATGATAGCAATGAGATGAAAGGAATAGCTTGATGCCTGTATTGCTTGATTGACTTTGTAGGCCTGGGGCTGGTGGTCTGGGCGTCTATTTGGAGGATGGCAGTGTACATTGTGGCAACTGTGGGGAATTTCCTTCTGTCTTGTTTTTGAAATCCAATGTTTTGTTCCATTTTACTGTTTTGTTTTATTCCTGTATCTGGTAACCTGAACAACTATTTTGAAGATAACAATATGCAATATAACAACCATTATTAAATTGCTATCATCTTGTTTTAAAAACGATTATAGCTATTTTTTTTGTTGTTATCATGTTGCTTTTGTTGTTGTTGTTTTTTGGTTTGTTTGCTTCTTGAGTATTCTGCTTTTTCTTTTTTTCTCTTTAAAACAGAAAATCAATCAATCAAACAATCAATCTCTTGAATATGGCTGGGGTTATAGAGCTCAGTGGCAGAGCACTCACCTGATGTACAGAAGGTCCTAGGATCCCCAGGACCATTT
>RJWM01003946.1:23414-69556 GCA_004363535.1 Dasyprocta punctata
TATATCTGTCAATATCCCCAACCCCTAGGAAGGTAATGATATGCAATATTGTAACTACTGCCAAACTTCAACCACCTCAGTGTGTAAACCTACAATGTTATCGTATCAGATCTGTTGTTGTTGTTTGTCTGTCTTTTTTGACTTTTATTTCTAGCTTCTGTATCTATTTTCTCTTAAATAAAAAAAAAAGAAAAGAAAATGTCTTAATGACTTAGCTACAAGTTATACAAACTAGTAAATTTTTTTGAAGACTGAAAAACTCAAAACAACCAGGTATCTAAAAATGAAACCTTGATGAAAGGTATGTGGTAATCACACACAGTAAAATACTCTGCATGTATTTATTTATTTTATTTTATTTTTTGTGGTACCAGGGATTGAACTCATGACCTTGTGTTTGCCAGGCAGGCATTTACACTGCTGAGCTAAATCCCCAGCCCCTTTGCATATATTTAAATGTTAAGTGTAGCCAGGCGTGGTGGCCCATGCCTGTAATCCCAGCACTTGGGAGGTTGAGGCAGGAGGATCATTACAAATTCAAGAACAACCTGGGCTACAAAGTGAGCTCAAGTCCAGCCTGAACTATATAGCAAGACCCTGTCTCAAAAAGACCAACAAAAAAAATGCTAAATGTTGAAACTGTATTTTTTGACTTGGCAAGTTATTCAGCATAAACTGTTTTGATTTTGATTTTTTTTATTTAAGAGAAAATGGACACAGAAAAGAAAAACAAAAAGCAAAAGAGACAAACAAACAACAACAACAACAAATCCAATACAATAACATTATAGGTTTACAAAGTGAGATGATTGGAATTTGACAGTGGTTGTAATATTGCATATCGTTACCTTCAAAGGGGTTGCTTAGATTAACATATATAGACATGTAAAATTGATCTAATCATATGAGTATTAACTGGTCTTTTTCAATAACTAATGCATGTAGTAGTATAGTCATTTTAACTATCTTATGTATACCTATGTACAAATTTATGTCTTTTTCCTTTTCCCTTCCTTCTTTCCTCCTTTCCCCTTATAATACCTGCTGTTATCTTCAAAATAACTGCCCATACCATTAGGCATAATATAATCAAACTAAATAGTACAGAATAAAACCAACTAAAAGCAAAACAATGGAAACAGTACATAGTAAAACAACACTGATTACTATAATGCCTCATATTATCTTCTAATGAGTTGCTTATATCATCAGTCATAATACAATCAAACAAACCAAAATAGGATAAAATGACTCAACACAAAACAATGAAAGCAATATAGGGCTTCAAAACAAGGTGATCAGATATCAATAATGGCTACCAAAATGTGTTTTGTTATCTTTGAAATAACTGTCTATGCCATCAAATATAATAAAATTAGGCAAACCGAAATACAATAAGACCAAACTAAACAGCTCAATGAAAACAATACAGGACTCAAATCCTGATGATAGATTAACAATGGCCACTGCCTGCCCTTTTTACACACTTCTCCCCTTTCATTTTTACAATATGTATCATGTACTTTGAATCCTACTAACTCCTTTAGGTTTTTTTTTGTACTAGGGAGGTAACATGATGCTCACCCATGTGGCTCTGGGCCATTTCATCCATGAACGTGATCTTAAGTTGTATCGATTTATGTACAAGAGGCTTGAGGTTATTTTTCTTTATAGCTGAGTAGCTTTCCATTAGATAGAATTGCCATATCTTTCTTGTCCACTATGTAGCTAATGGGCAAGCTACCCCCACTTCTTTCTGGTTCCGTCACATACAGCATTGTTCTCTCTCCTTTGACTTTCAGTCTATGAACCCTCTTTCAAGTTTAATGTGTTTCTTGTATAAAGCATATTGGTGGAGCCTGTCTCCTGATCCACTCTGCCTGTGTTTCTTTCCATTGGTGGATTGAGGCCATCTACGTTAATGGTTAAGGCCAACATGCACTGCCTCGTCTCCGCCATGCCACTTTCCTGCAGTTGGCTGCCCACTTTTTCTCTCTACTCAGTTGTCTGTCCTACTCGGCGATATCCCTCTGCCACTGTTTCTGGAGCTGTGGTCTTTTTTTATCTCACTCTAAAATGTCCTTCAGTATTCTTTGTAGGGTTGGCTTGGTGGTCATAAATCCCTTCAGTTGTTCTTTGTCATGGAAGTATCTTGTTTCTCCATTAATTTTGAAAGATAGTTTTGCAGGGTACATCAATCTGGGTTGGAAGTTGTTTTCTTTCAGGGCTTGAAATACTTCACTCCAAGCTCTTCTTGACCTGATGGTTTGTGTTGAGAAATCTGTTGTGATTCTGATGGGTTTTCCTTTGTAGGTGATCTGTTTCTTTTCTCTAACAGCTTTTAATATTCTGTTCTTGTGTTGAATTTCTGGACTCTTGATTATTATATGTCTGGGTGTAGATTTATTTTGGTTATGGTTAGCTGGAGTTCTATATGCTTCACTTATCTGAAAGTCACTTCCTTTTCCCATGCTTGGGAAGTTTTCTAACATTATTTCTGTAAATAGGCTTTTAATTTCATTTGTACTGACCCCTGCTTTTTCACTCACACCTTTTATTCTTAAGTTATGTTTCTTTGGGTTGTCTTGTAGCCATTGTATTGTTACTTCCAGGTTCATTGTTATTTTTAAGAGCTCTTTCCTTTCACAATCACAAGCTGCAAATCTGTCTTCAAGGTTTGAAAGTCTATCTTTAGTTTCTTTCAAGTGGTTTTGCCAACTTTCATTGGAGTTTTTGATTTCCTGGTTATCTCTTTGAATCTGTTTCACGTATTCTAAATCTTTTTTGTATTGTTCATTCAAGTTTTCCCTCATTTTCCTATGCTCCATTTTTTCATCTATTCTCCTTTAGAGTTGCCTAGCAGTTCTTTTATTATGTTTTTCATTTCTTCTTTTAGTTGAGTTAGTATTTCTGTTCTAATTTCTGTTATAGCCTCTTGAAGTTGTTTCTTTACTTCAGTTGCCATCACCTCAGAATCTTCAGTTGTGGGACTCCCGATCTCTTCTGTGTTTTTATCTCCTGGACTTGCTCTGTTTGGATTGGAGGCCAGAGACTGCCTTTTGCGTCTTTGTCCTGACGTATTCCTGGGTTCTTCTGGGCAAATGTGTACTGGGGACCCAGGCCCTCCTCGCATTGGCCACAATTTCTCTGAAGTGAGACTGATTCTTCTAGCCATTGCTGATTATGGATATCTGATGGTTGTCACTGGGGGTGCTGTTACAGCGCTATCCACTGCCTTTCCCCTGCCTGCCTTGGCTCCCCAGTGGCTGGTACAGTGAGTGCAGGGGTGGGGCCGCTGCCCATGAACCTGGGCCAGTGGGCAGGTCACCTGTGGACTCCCCACCACCACCCCTGGAGTACGTGCTGAGCCACTGTCTCCAGACTGAGCCGGTCACCCGCAGGGATCCTCCGAGGTGGCCCCCAGAATGCATGCAGTGGGCAGGGCTCAGCCTGAGAAACCTCCACGGGTCTGCGCACAACTAGGAGTCCCCAGCCCAACTCCAAGATGTCTCCCAGTCAATCTGTTTGTCTGGCGGGAGGGTGAAGACCTCTGTACACTCACCATCAGCCAGTTCAGTTCTCCAGGTCTGCTCCCCTGTCCACTGCCACTCTCCTCCAATGCTGCCTCTCTCAGCAGAGGCCTCCAGGGTCACCGCTGTGCTGTGGCACCTTGATCGTGTGTCCCCAGGTTCTAGCAGCTCCTCTCACGCAGTGGGTCCGGCTCCGGGCAGAGGCGCCGCCAGCTACCACCTTCTTTGTTTAAGTGTTTCTTTTTACTCTTTCTGTGGGCTTCAATTCTCGCTTTATATTCTTCCTGGGTCCAGAGGACCCACACCCTTCCTTCTTATCTTCCCCATGTTGCTACATTCCGGCATCTGGATGGCATCTCTCAGGGAGGTTGTTTACTCTGCTGCTTACTGTTCTGCCATCTTGTCGAGTCCCTCTTTATTTTGATTTTTGAGACAGGGTCTTTTATGTAGTTCAGGCTGCCCTTGAGCTCACTATATAGTCCAGGTTGGTTTGAGCTTGTGGCAATACTCCTGCCTTAGCTTCCTGAGTGCCAGAATTATATGTGTGCACCACTGTGCCCAGCCAGCATAAATTCTTAAGTGAGAAAAGAGCATCTTTTAAAAAACATTAGGGCTAGGGATATAACTTTGTGGTAATGTGCTTTCACAGCATGCATGAGGCCCTGGACTTGGTCTACAGAAAAAAAGATGTTATGTATATATCAATGTATGGAAGAAAATGGCCCAAAAGGATACACAACCAAATAATAATAGTTTCTGGGAAGGGTATTTTCTTTAATTTAGGGGGGTGTGTGGTGGCAACTTGGCTCAGCTGGCCTTGAACACCTGGGCTCAAGTGGTATTCCTGCCTCAACCTTCTGAATAGTTGGGCTTACACTACCATGCCTGACTTGTTGGTTGCTGTCTTAGAATAATGCCATTACTTTTAGTTTGTAACTTTTTCTTAGGATCTTGCAGTGTATCCCAGACTGGCTTCAAACTCATGATTCTTCTGCTCCAGCTTCTTTAGTGCTGTGATTGCAGGTATGTATATCATGTCCCAAAATTTTTCAACAACTAGCATATTATTCTATATAACAAAATAAAACATTACTTACAAAAAAGGACTGTGACAATTGAAAATAAATGAGGAAGTTTTTCTTTTCTGAGACAAGTTTTTGCTATATAATTCAGGCTGGGCCTGAATTCACAATCCTGCCACTTTAACCTTCCAAGTGGTGGGATTACAGGTGGGTACCACTGCGCCCATGTAGGTGGATTTTTTTTTTTCAGTTAGGACAGTTTCTTTTTTTGTACTGGGAATTGAACTCAGGACTTTGCACTTGCTAGGTAGGCATTGTGCTACTGAGTTATATCCCCAGCCCAGGAGTTTTTATGGGAAATAAAAACAAGAATAGCTCTTCAATTTCCAGGAGGAATCCTGAGTGGGTGGTCACATGGCCCCTCAATGCAGAACTAATATAGATAAGCAAAGCACCAGAATTGCTCAATTGTTTAGTAGCCACCTATCACAAGTGGCTCTGTGGATTTAAAATAACCACTTGGAGAGCCAACTTCTGGGAAGATGGTGGAGCAATAAAAAGCAACAAATCTACCACTGTGAGATTCAGAATGTTAACACTGGTAAATAACAACTTAAGGAAGGAAAGGACAGAGGTGGATCCCTGAGACCCGGAAACGATCTGAAAGGAAAATTGGAGCCTACAGAGACATTGAAGAGACAGACCACACTGCAGAAAAAGAAAGGGGAAACCTGCACTTTTTCCCCAACTCCTGGCTAGAGGTGTGAGAAAGATAGAATCTAAAGAGACAGTGAATGCCAGCAACTCCAGAGGCCTCCAGGGAGAAACATACCAGTGGAATGGAGCAGTGTATGCTGTGTGGTACAACAGCTGGTGAGTGACTGTACTCCAATTAATGCCAATGTCCCCTGGAAAGTGTATTGGTCAACTTCCATAAGCAGGGGCCAACTGAACCCAGGGCACAGAGCAGCTGCATGTCAGCTTCATCTCAGGGCTCCCAATGTTAAACTACCATAGTGAGTGGATGAGGGACAATCACGGGAGATGTCCATGGTCAGGAAGCCATGGGCAGGCTGGCAAGAGACATCCAGAGTGTTATAAACTAAATGACTCAGGTCCCAACCCCATGACCAGATGTCACTTTCAGCCTAAACTTCTGTGGATTTGAAAATCCCAGAACTAACACCACACCAGGATCCTACTGCCGATTTGCTGGGATTACACAGCACAGATATGAGCTCTGATAGCTGCCTTTGTCTACCAACAAGATCAGAGTCATGCCATGAATTGGACGCTGCCACAAAACTATAGATCCCAGAAGATAATCACAGACTTGAAATCACAGAGAAATTTCTTTTTTCATTTGTGCTTGTTTGGTCCCCCCCCACTTTGTTTGCTTGTTTGTTTCTTTGTGAAGGTCAACATTATTTGTAGTTTTTTTGTTTTGTTCCTACTTTTGTTTTCTCATTCTTCCCTTCCCTCCTGTCTTTTTCACCAGTTTCCTGAAGCTTGGATAATCTTGGCCTTGCTTCTAATCTCTACTTCTTTTATTCCTCTATTTTTCTCTCTTCTTCCTTTTCTTTTTCTCCCTTTAGGACAAAATTGTTCTATTAAGTGGATTATTTACTGTATATAATTTTTTAATTTGCCTTAGATTTTGTTATATACTATAAATCTTGTACATATAGTTAAAAGTGGCAAATTATTGGTTGTCACAGTTTGTCATTTTCCAGTCTGTTTGATGCTATTATTATAGATCATATTACTTTAGGCAAGGTGACATAGTTGTTGTGATCAATTGATATTTCTGGTATGCCCATACCTAGATTGTCTGGGGGACACAATACTACAGTCCAGTACCAAAGAACGGGGTACTAGGCCAAACAGGCTGCAACCTCTTATCTCTAATAAACAGAAGAGGCAGAATCCTGGGACCAGACTCAAAGGCCGAGAGTCAGCTACAACTAGAAGACATCTCTGAAAAGTAGTCATTTCCTAAGGAGGTCTAAATACTGGTAATAAAACCACCTACCACTAGCAATCTACAGCCATCAATGGAGAAAACAAATAAACAACAACAACAACCAAAAAATAGAAAATAAGAAAACACAGAATCAAGTCATAGCCCTAGACCTCCAGCTCCCCCAAGGCAAATCTGGGGCACTGAGGCAGAAGAAATCAAAAGCCACCCAGCTAAAATTTCTAAAATGGTAGCACCAGAAGCAACATAGCAGATTAGTGAGTCTCTACAAAAAAACAAAACAAAAAATTACAGATAACTAAAGAGATGATAATCATAATGAAGGACACTGTTAGTGAATCTAGAGTAGATACAGGTAAAATATAGAGGAATTTAGGAAAGTGATAAGAACCACAAACATTTAACATAGGAAAGAACTAGATCTAATAAAATAGATTCAAACATATATCCAGGAGACTAAAAATTCTATTGAAAGTGTATGCAGCAGAATCAACCAATGTGAGGATGGACTATCAGATATAGAAGACAGGGTTACAGTTAGAGATTATCAAATGGAAGACTTCTTAAAAAACAGCAAGGGACCATGAAAAATTAATCCAACAGCTGCTAGAAGATGCAAAGAACAACATAAGATTAATTTAAATCTATGAAAAACCAGAATCTGTTCACAAGCCATGCATGGGAGCACATGCCTGTAATTCCAACACTCAGGAGGCTGAGGCAGGTAGATTGCCATGAGTTCAAGACCAGCCTGGGCTACACACTGAGTTTAAGGACAGCCCGGACTACATAGAGCCTGTCTCAAAACAAACAAATAAAAAAATGAAACGACAACAACCCTGTTTACAGAAATAATAGCAGAAAACTTCCCAAGCATGGAGGAAGAATTTGACATACAGATAAGTGAGACCTATAATAGTCAAGATTGCAGAAATTCAACACAAGAACAGAACACTAAAAGCTGTTAGAAAAAAGAAACAAACCACCTATAAATGAAAATCCATCAGAATTACAGCAGACTTAACACAAACCCTTCACTCAAGGAGAATTTGGAGTGAAGCATTTCAAGGCCTAAAACAAAAAAACCTCCATCCCAGATTGATTTACTCTGGAAAATTATCTTTCAAAATTGATGAAGAAATAAGATATTTCCATGATAAAAATTAAAAACACCTGAAGAAATTCGTGACCACCAAACCAGCACTCCAAGAAGTTGTGAAAGATAGTCTAGAAAAAAGATAACAAAGACAGTAATTCCAAGACTACAAATAGAATTAATCCATCAGGGAAGGCAGACAAAAATAAAAGGAAATTGACAACTAGAAAATAGTATGTTGACAAGGGCAAGTCAAAACCTTATCAGTTACAACCACCAATGGAAAGGCCTCAATTCACCAATAAAAAGAAATAGACTGGCAGAATGGGTCAAGAAAAAAGATCCACAATAGGCCGAACACGAGAAACACATTTAAATAAAAAAGAAACTCATGGACTAAAAGTCAAAGAATGGAAAACAATACTTCATGAACTGGAACCTGGAAAAAAGAAGGGATAGCTCTTATGTTTGCCGACAAAGTGGACTTCAAACAAAGACTGATTAGAAGAATCAAAGAAATGGCAAATATCGGTTTTTAAAGAAAAAAGACTAAGGTAGAGGCAGGCTGGAGAGAAGTCCCATTTGATCAGGTTCATACAGTTTTCTAGCAATGAGTAGTGAAAGGGGGATTTACATTTAAGGAATGATGCAGAGAAAGGGTTTTTGAGATGTTTGCAGCACATTAATCCACCCCATGCTATATTATTTTCCTGCATGTTCATTGTAACCATACTCAATTATACTACCATTTATTTAGCAATTATGCACTAAGCATCATAATAAAGTGCTTAAACAGACATTTTTCTTATTTCACCCTCAAAAACAAAAAGGCAAAACAAAAAAAATTTTTTTTTTTTACTTTCCTATGACCAGTTCAGTTTTAGGACCAGGCAATTGAAGTTCCTTAGTTAAGAGATCAAGCCAAGACTTGAAGCCAAGCCTCCATCAATCCATTCAACAAACACTGGCCAAGAGTCTTCTCTGTGCAAGGTCTGGTGAACTAGCAATGTGCAAAGTGAAGGCGCTGCCCACCTTCTGGGCTCACCAGGCCAGGCAACTCCACTTGGAGTAAGAAGTTGTGAAGTTGTGATCACAGTGACACCCACAGCAGTCAGTCCTGTCTCACGTGGTCTGGGACAAGGGATCCTCTTAAGGCTGGGCGACCTCAGAAGGATCACAGGCTGTGCTCAGTGATTGGCTGGACCGGCCTGCCCCAACTGTTGGCCTCCTGTGGCACCAGACACTGCAGTACCCTGGCTCAGCCCTGGTAGACCCCTTACCCTAAATCTTTCCTCCTGAGGAGCCCATGACCATTCATCTTTCCCCCAGAAATCTCGACCCCCTACCCCCACACCCCAATCCCAAACCCCCTCCAGTTGACCAGAGGACACCCCACCCTAACTGCTGGCTTCGGGAAGGTTTTTCCCCCTCATCACCCAGGGCCTGGCGTCTGCTTACGCCAAGACAGGCAAACGCTACCCTGTGCTGGTGGGGCTGTGGCGGGGCAAACCTGAGGGAGGAGATCAAAGACACAGTGAAGAAAAAGGAAAAATGGTCATTGAAAGCGAATGCCTGATTCAACTACATTAACCTCATGTAGCCAAAATGATTCTTATTAGGCCTGGGCATCGCGGGATCTACCCTACGCGCAGAACTACGCCCTCTGGCTCCTGCCACACCTGCTGAAAACACACACAGAGGCGGCACACTGCGCAAGCGTAGACGGACACCTGGCCACCAAGCCTCAGGGGGACGCACTGCGCACGCGTAGTGAGGTGCACCGTCTACCTGATTTGTGAGTTATGTATGAAATTGCCCAGGCCAGGGATGGCAAACCTTGTTAACTGCAACCCAAACCCAAACCCACTTATTTATCGAAAAGTGCCAACACTGCAATGAAACCTAGTTGCTCAGGTTTAATTGGCTCACAGGCAGTAGGGCTCCGTGTGTCCACTGCGGCATTCGTGGCATGGGCTCTCCACCACTGGTCTAGACACATAATCCGGAGGGGTGAGGCGGCAGGTTGCACACTCGCTATCCGCCGCACACTCCACCAGACCAGGGTGATACACTCGGGAGGTACAGCGCAGGTGCCGGATTCCGAGCGTTTCGGCGGGATTGGCCCATTGCACACGCGCGACCGTGGCGCCCTCTGCTGGATGAGGGCGCGGTGCACTGGGCATTACGCAGGCGCAGATTTTAGAGGGCTGGGGCGGTGAGGAAGCCGCCGGTGGCCAGTCCCCTGCAGGGCCGGCCCATCGCGCACGCGCAAGCCGGCGCTCCCTCTGCGGGAGTCAGGGCTGCTGGGTGCGTCGGTCAGCTGGCGCAGGTCTTAGGAGCCCCCTCCCCGCAGGGCGGCCTTGCAGTTGTCACTGCTGCTGCATCTGCGAAGCTGGAGCGGAACCACGAGGCCGAGGGAGGGGACCCTGCGAGAGCGACAAGCGCCAGCGCCCGTCACCTCGGCGCTGAGGCTCGGTGAGTACCTCTGGGACGCAGTTCGGCTTCGGGACTTCGCTTGCGCGCCCCACTCTCAATGCCGGCCACTGCCCGGCCTGGTCGACCAAGAGCCATGCCCCGACCTGCCCTCATGGCGCCGCAGCTCTGGGTGTGTCTCCGCTGTGCGGTACCAGGGCCTCCCATGAGTGCCTCTGTACTAGCCCGTGCGGGTGGACAGATAGTCCCTCCTGATCTCTCGCCCCCGTCTGCAGTGGGCTAGGCCCGCCGCGCGTTCCAGGCGGCTTTGCAGAGTTCGGCGTCAGGGTCCGCACCGTTCCACCCACTTCATTTCATTACCATGAGCCTCAGGGATGGGGTACTGGAGGGAGGGGGTTCCTGATCAGGGATGTGGGCTGGCGACGCCCCTGCGTACTGAGTAGGGCGGGGAACCACTGGTGTATGCGCCTGGCCTGCGGGCGAAGAGCTGTAGCACAGGTGCCCGGGGCCGTGTGCCTGCGTGTGCAAGGCTGCTTTCTCCGCACCTACACCTGGGCAGGTGCTCCTGGCTCTGCTGCAGGAGTGAACGCCCCGCTGCTTTCCTGTGCACGGCACTGCTAGAGCTGGCCTTTGAGGGTATTTCTGCCTGTCCCTTCCCTCCTGGTCTAGGACCTTCGTGAAGCATAGATGCGTCTTGCGAATGTTTGTGTTCCTGGCATATAACAGGCCCTCAGGATATCCTCCTAGAATAAATGGTTGAGGCCCTGTATGGGTGTAGAGATCAGTAGCAGTCTGGATGCCCAGGCAGGGCTTAAAGGGTTGAGTTCCACTCTCCTGAGCAACCCTATCATTTTATTCAGAAAGTTTTGGTGCTGCCGTTGGTAAATTTTAAAAGACTAAGATCGTGTGTAAAAAGCTTCATTGGAAATGCAAGGAAAAGGGGGAAAATCAGCAAAAATGGAAGCCATGGGAATCTCTCCCATCCATTTTTTTGTTTTGTTTTGTTTTGTTTTTTAACTTCTTGGAGAATTGGGGTTTTTTTGGCGGGGGGTAACGAGGAATCAAACTCAGGACCTCAGCCTTGTTAGGCAGGAGCTGTACCACTGAGCTAAATCCCCAGCCCGAGAACTGTTTTTTAATTCAGCCCTCCCTGTTGATGACAGGAATGCCATCTTTCCCTCTCTAAGGTGACCTACCACCATTCTCATGAGACAACCTTTTAGAGCAAGAGAGGGTAGCTGTTGTTTTCCTAAGCCATTTGCCTTCCCCAGCCATGCTAGGTAGTCTCATGGGGACGTGGGAAGGTCCAGATCAGACATCAAGTTTTCAGTTTCTCTTCCATCCCTGTTTCCTGCAACAGCCAGAGACTCCTCGGCTATGAGTCTGTCCTGGGGCAACATTCTAGAACTCTGGGGTCTGCCCATCACTACTCTGATGGGCAAAGCTCTGGATAATCAAAAATAATTGGACATGACTCTTCCTCTTGAAGACTTTACAGTGGCGCTAAAAGGATGCTTTATTCATCAGTAACTGTGGCATAAGGCAGAATGAGGTGTCACAGGACATGTCCAGAAAAGGTGCTAAAGATCTCAGAGGTGGAGGAAAGGTGGCTTCAACAGGAACCCACACTGCACAATTGGAACTGGCTAGGGAAATGTTCCCAGGTGTAGACCAGCACTCAGAATCTCTGAAGGTTGACATCAGATATCTGTTTTTGTCTGAAAACACCCCAGGAGATTCTGTTGTGCCATCAAGACAAAGAACCCTTACACTAGGCTTCTCAGAGTGCTTTACTGGGAACCAGGAAGCATCCAGATGATAGGTTTTGACAGGTGGAGCAAGATGTGTTGGTTGATATTCAAGCAGATAAGAGTGCTAGAGACCCACACCCTGTGAAAAAAGAAAGGCCTCTTGTTTCAGCCTTGCTGGTAATACCCTTTACCCTACATGGCTCAAGACATCAGGGAGATAGGCACCGTAATAAGCTCCTAGCTGCCATGCTTGTTACAGAACATCCATAGTTACCTCTCTCTAGGGATTCTCGATGCCTCATTATCTCATTTCCTACACCTAGGAAGGCAGAAAGGCTTGCTTGTCAGGGAATAGGACCAAGGTCACAGCAAGGGTAAGAGAAGCAGGCAGCAATGCAGATATTGTGGCACTGTTTCCCAAGAGCCCTCTTTGGTTCAAAGTACATATTGCTGACCTCTACTAGAATCTTAAGAGGTCTGCCACCTCCAGCCCTGGAAGGAGCAGGTGGTAGTAAGTATGCCTCCAGAGATCTGGGTCTCTACTTGGACTGAAGAACAGACCATCCAGCCTCAGACCTGGCCTCCTGGAGCTCAAGGACAATGACTGCAACTTGTAGATTTCTGCCTGCTTCATCTTCACAAGGGCCACTGTGTAAACAAGTTGTGCTCAATGTATTTTCTTGTGCTTTTCTGTGTAAAAGAATTTGTGTACCCCCATATGTTACTTTTTATTATAAATTATAGCCCTGTGTTGCTGTCCTGACACTAAAGATGTAGAAATATACACAGATATGGGCCTTCTAAAGAGATGAAAGGTGAAGTAAAAATAATTATTTTTTCAACATGTTACTGATACAAATACTGTCATAAGCATGCTTTTTTAAAGTGAAAGTCATGTGAGCAGCTCCACCCTTTTTATAGACTCTTGGTGAAACCTAAGTTCCAGCATTTGAAAGCCAGATTCTAAGTTCTGGCTTTTAAAGATCACAGTAAGTCCCTAACAAGTAAGTTCTAGTCAGGGAAAACATTCGTTAAGTCTGATTTATTGGTAAGTCCAACAAAGTGAGTCCTATTTACCTTTGACATAGATATACAGTATGAAGTATAAAGTATAAAAAAACCACGCCCCACACAAAAATATTGTACATTATCGTACTGTAAAGTAAACACGCAGCAGCACAACTGTAACAATGTCTGGCAGATGTGAGCTAGTTTCACAATTTCTTCACATCTACAAATGCTCACAATGCAAGGTCCGTTTGTATTTGTGAAAGTTCGCAACTCAAATGTTTATAAGTCAGGGAATTACTGTATTTATTTAAGTTTCGTGGTACTGAGTTTGAACCCCAACCCTTATACATCCTGGACAAGTGCTCTACCACTGAGCTACATCCCCGTTTTTTGTTTTGTTTTGTTTTGTTTTTTGTTTTTTGTACCAGGAATTAAATTCAGGGCCTCATGCTTGTTAGGCAGGCACTATGCCACTGAGCTATATCCCCAGCCTTGTAATTTTATTCTTTGTTGTTTTGAGTACTGGGACTCGAACTCAGACAGTACTGGGACTGCTTACCAGACAGGCACTATGCTGAGCTTCATCTCCAGCCCCGAAATTTTATTTTTGATAAAGAGTCTCACTAAGTTGTCCAGGCTAGCTTTAAACTTGGTGATCCTCCTGCCTCAGCCTCCCGTATAGCTGGGGTTACAGGCATGCACCACCATACCTACATAAAAGCTCTGCTTATTTCAGTTCACAATTCTTGTGGCATTTGCAGGTAAACATGATAGGCCTCACACATAGACTATGCTTTGGGGTCAGAGTATGTGTTTTTCAACCCCACTCACCAGTCATAAAAGGTGTTGATGAATTGGGGTGGAAATGTGTTTTGAGGCTGTCAAGGAAAGTGGAGAGTCTGGTTCCCAAAGATTTTTGATATGCTCATGTGGACGGTACTCTTGTAGCATCACTGGTATCTTAGTCACTTTCTTCATTGCTAGGACAACTATCCAAAGGAGGAGAGGTTAATTTTGACTCACATTTTTTAGAGGTTTCCTTCCATGGTCAGCTGGCTCCAATGCAGAAAGGCATGGTAGAAGACCCTGCATGGAGGAAAAGCTGCTGACATCATGGCAAACAGGAGACAGAGAAAGGAGGAGCCAAGGAGGGAGATGAAAACATCTTGCGCTGTATTAGGCAGTATATTAGTCATGTTCCTATTGTTGTAACAAATATCTGAGGTAAATGAACTTATAAAAAGTAAAGGTTTACTTTAGCTTCCAGTTGTAGTGGTTTCAGTTCATGATCAATTGCCCCATTGCCTTTGGGACTGTACATCATGGTAGGGAGTACTTGGTAAAACAGCTACTCACCTCATGGTCAGGAAGCAAGAGAGAAAAAAAGTTGGCTGGTGTCCCACTCTCCCCTTCAAGTCTGTAGCCCTAGTGACCTAAAGAACTCGCGCTATGCCCCACCTCTTAAAATTTTACCACATCCCCTTACAGCCAAACTGGGGACCTGGCTAGATCTTTGGGACATACTTAGATTCCACCCCATAACACATGTTCATAAATGCTTTGTTCTTGGCACAGATTATTTCAAAAAGCCATAAAACTCACTGTTGTCACAACATTTTGGTTGTGTTTGTTTAAAAGAAAAGTTAGTTGACACATTGCTGCAGTCATTAAAAAAGTAGTCTTGAAAGGCAAAAAAAAAAAAAAAAAAGTCTTCGGCTGGACATTATGGCATAAACCTTCAATCCCAGCCACTTGAGAAGCTGAGCAAGTTGAAGGGCAGTCTGAGCAACTGAGCCAGACCCAGGTTCAAAATGTAAAAAATGCTAGGGATATAGCTCAATGTGAAGACCCTGGGTTCATTTCCCAGTACCACCCCCCACCCCGCCACTGCAAAGTTACTGTGGTCACTTCCTGGATTGTTGCAAAATATTGTAAAGCTTTTGCTATTTAAGTGTCATTTTGTTTTGTTTTGTTTTTAATTAACCACCAGCATATTTTGAAGCATGAAAACTCCAGCATATCTTAGATGTTTGGGTAAATTCATGGGTGAGAGTCCACCATCACTGTCCCAGCCCCTGTGTCACAGGACCCTTCTCTGTCAGGATGCCAAGGCTGATAGGCCAGCAGGAATGCCAGAATCCATCCATGTATTAAATATTACTAGGGGCTGGGGACTTAGCTCAGCTTAGCTTACCTGCCTGGTAATCACAAGGTTGTGAGTTCGATTCCTGGTACCAAAAAAAAAAAATCCTCTAAGTATTAGTAAATCTGATCTTTTCTTATTTTTAAAGAAAAATACTTACAAACAGAATTTCTCATTCTATCACTCATATGCTGTCTCACCCCATATGGAGACCACTGGTAGGATTCAGAGACAGGAACCATACTCTATAAATGTACTTGCTCTTTTCAGCGCTCCCCCTCCTTTTATGATATTTATTGGTGCTTGAGCATTTCATCTGCAGAATCCATCAAATGAAACATTTTCAAATAATTTACTTTGTGTGCCACCCTACCCTCCAAAAGATCCTGTACGGAGTAAAAATTTGAGCAAAGCTATGCAGCCTCAGGCATTACTTAGCATGGGAAATGCCCGTGGTCTTGGTGACATGAAACTGAGTCTGCTTTATTTTCTGACTCATTCCCTGCTACTGCTGCACCCCACCACGTCCATGTGCAGTTTTCAAAGCAAACTGCTATTTCCCGTATGTGCCCTTGGTTTCTCCATGATCTTGTAATACCCTCCCCACTCAAGACTAGTCTCTGCCTGCCTGCCTGCCTGCCTGCCTGCCTATCTGTCTCTGTCTGTCTGTCTCTGTCTCTGTCTTCTCAGAACCTTGTGATACCATTCTAGCTTCATTTACAACACTTACAAGACATACAAGTATTCCTAGACTATGAGCGCCTTCTATTGAGAACATTATTGTTTTCATTAGCACCTAGTACTAGTGCCCATCACACAGTAAGCACTTGGTAAATGTTTGGTGAATGAATAGATGCTTTTTGTTTTGTGTATCATAAGTACCACAGAGGCTACCAGCAAATGTTAGACACCTATCATGTTTTCTTCAGCAGACCTTTGATCCTAGCTGACTGTTTTGGGTTTGTGTATCATAAATGCCACAGAGGCTACCAGCAAATGTTAATTAAACACCTATCATATTTTCTTCAGCAGACCTTTGATCCTAGCTGACTGTTTTGTGTTCCCCATGTCCTAAAAGCATTTTAATCAGGGCAAGGTGAGATCTTGCCCTGGAGGAAAAACTCCAAGCATGGCCAGTGCTGCCCATCAGGACACCTCTGGGTTGCACACCTGTGGTAAAGTGAGCAGAGCTGTGGTCCTTGAGTCTTTGGAAAACCTTAGGAGATCTGGCCATGCCTTTATAGAGGCTGGCTCTTTGCTCAAGGTGCACTTATGCTGAGGAACACATGGCATGCTGGCTCTTGTGTCTTGCACTGGGTCTGTGCACACTCCTGTACCCACCCACCTCCCACTGTCGCTGCCACCACCACATCTCTAGAAGTACTGACAGTGCTCTTTATACACACAGACATAAGAATTCCATTTGAATGAGATCGTGGAAATTAGATGGCAGGGCTGGGGGTATACCTTAGTGGTGAAGCATTAGCATGTGTGAGACCCTGAGTTCAATCCCCAGCATTTCAGAGGGAGGAAAGGAGAGGATGGCAAATTCAGACCCATAGGAAGAAGAATCACAGAGAGAGAAGTGGGGAGGGAGAGGGAGGGAGGGAGAGAGAGAGAAAGAAAGAAAGAGAAATGGAGGTGTTTGAGATTCCTCCAGCTTGCTGCTGAGCAGAGCACCCAGTGTGCTCATGACCTGGCACCAGCTGTAGCTCCCAAGCTAGTAACAGTGATGGGAAAGATATTTCGAGAGAAGTCCTGTATGCCACCAAGAGAGTTCTTAAGAGATTAGGAGCCCACATTATGCACTCATTCTATACCCATTCCATTGCTCCATCTAAAAAGCAAACATTGAAATACTCAACACCTTGTGTAATGTTTAATATTTTAGCAGTAAGCAAGCTTTTTAGTGGGGAATCTTAGAGGAATCTGCCTTCCCCTTCCTGGTTCTGTCCCCCAGAAGGAGTGACCTCTTCAGTGAGATGCACTTAATACACTTTTGGCAGCTTCACATTGCAAGTGGCCAAATCTCTGTTTGCTGTAAAGTAGCTTGTGGGGCCCCGGGCTGGTTTGGATCTCAGCCATCACCACTTCTGGGGACTCTCTGCCACCAGTGTTGAGTGTTTTAAGGAACTTTAACTTCCTTCTCTTTGAATTTCACAACCAGAAAGCTTTCCAGATTTTGTAACTACAGGATCTCCTTTAAATTCCTTTGCACAGACAGAACAGACACAAATGTAGCTCACTGAGACTTTAGATAATTTCCAAGACTTAGTTGAGGGTTGGCAAGGACAAAGCAACAATTAGGGTGCTAGGTTACACTACAGCAAATAAAATCTCTGTTGAGGTGCTGGGACTGAGGAATACTTTTTTCCTGTTGATCTCTAATCTTGCATTCTAGGCATGATATATAAAAATATAAGAAGGATATTCACTATCTCTAGGATCTGCAGGATAGAGGGATTAGATACCTAGTGACTGAGCGCACAGACTTGTAGATTAAAACAGGCCAATGTCTGAACTAACCCTGCAGCTTCCTTTCAATGCGTGCTTGGTTTTCATCCATCAAGTGTGATGTTTCCAGGAGCCAGAACCACATTAAAGGTGGAGCTGATGAATGTAAAAGTCTTGAATACACAAGTTTCTTGACTTCATGTACCAGGAGAGAACCAAGCACCACCCCAGCCTGTGTGCTCTTTATCAGATCTGCTGTCTTAAGTAACATATTTGCAATCCATTTTGCTCTTTTACTTTCTAACTTGATAAGAGGTGTTTTGTGCTTATTTTTCCATTTGTACTCAAGCACCCTCCATCTGCCCAAAGGTGCCAGAAAGTCATGCCTGTGAGCCGCAGGTTCCTCCTGATGTTCCTCGAGGCCTCAGCACTCCTGAATCCCAAGAGCTCCCTGCTGCTCTCCATAGGTTTGCTGGCCCCACCCCGAAGCCCTCTGTGCCGCGCCACCCTCACCTGGCTAGTTCGCCCATAGCGCCAAGGAGGACCTGTGGCCAGCCTCACCTGGGACTCATGTGAGTTGGGGGGTAGGAGAGGGGACAGTAAGTCCTTCACTGCCTTGAGGGGTAGAAGTGAGGATGGGGATGTTTCCTTTCTCGATCAAACTTTTTCTGAAAAGGAAGCTACTTCTCTAATCAAACGGTTACCTTTCTATATTCCTGTCTTGGTGGAGAAAGAAAGTTAATCTCAGCCAGATCAGATGCCTATCTGGATTGGCCTTGACCAGAGGCACTCCATTCCCTTCTCACCTAAACCACTTCTGGAAACCTTTCACACATCACAGGATTAATGTGTGTCATTAAGTCACTGCTCCTTTATTAATTTCCAGCTGGTTTTAAGATTTTTTTTTCTACCTTATTAATTTTATTTATTTGTTTATTATTTGGTGCTAGGAATAGCGCTCAGTGCCTCACACATACTAGGTGAGAGCTCTGCCACTGAGCCACGTATCAGCCTTTACTAATTTTCTTAAAAGAGTTGAGATGATTTATTAAATTGCCACTTAATAGGACTTCACACTGCTTTAGCTTTTTTCATGTGTTAACCATATGGCTAATAAAACTCATATATTGATTTGTAATTAATTTCTTGACTACCCTTGAAAACAAAAATCCTGAGTAGTATTAGATAGCAGCAGCTTAGAAAAAAGGGAAATAGTTCTACTAATTTTTAAAATTTTATTTTAAAGAGGGGGAAAAACAGACAAGAAAAATAAGAAACAAAAGAGACAAACAAACAGCAACAAAAACACATATAATAGTTTTAGCATTTAAGAGAGAAAGAAAGGGGAAGAGAGCAAGTAGTGCTAGCAAGGCCCCTAGTGTAGATTTTTTGGAACTGACTAAAATCAAAAATAACACAGGTCATTTAAAAAAGTAATAATAGCTGGGCATGGTGGTGCGCACCTGTAATCCCAGCACTTGGGAACTGAGGCAGGGGGATCACTGCAAGTTCAAAACCAGCCTGGGCTACAAAGTGAACTCAAGTTCAACCTGAACTATATAGTGAGACCCTGTCTCAAACAAGGCCAAAAAAAAAAGTAATAATAACCCCTGACCGTGTCCCCACAGCTCCAGGGAGTCATGCTGATAGTGGTGTTAATTTAATTCATTAATAAATTATTCACTGACTATACTTTCCTAACCTGACTGGTGGGTGGTGTTTGGTTAGTATTAACCTTAAACGTGGAGCTAATTAACTGAATTTGAAACTACCCAACTGTGAGTCATGAGGCTTTTCCCCATTTGGAGGATGCTGGTATAGGAAGTGTTCCCCTCTGCCTGTAGCTCTCAGTACTGGACAAAGACCAGGAGGTCCTCTGGCTAGTCCACCTTCCCTGCCTTGTAGATCTTTGCACTTGGCCTTCATGCCCTCAGCTCTTGGAATGCAGTCCTTCTTATTCTAAACATCGTGGACTCCTGAACTAACTTAGACTGCTTACTTCTCAAACAAGTTAGCAGCTAATCTGTTTCTATATTTGAAATTTAGTAAATGGGTTTATAAAGTGTGACTGCTGTCTCTATAAATCTAAGCTCTTGTTTCTGCTATCACTTGTGTTTGATAATCTCATGATAGACTTTTCCCCCAGTTACATGTGCTGAATTCAAATATTATAGTAAGTATGTGTGGTAGTGTGTGCCTGTAATCCCAGCACTGTGGGAAACTGAGGCAGGAGGATCACAAGTCTGAGCCTAGCCTAGGCAACTTAGTGACTTATCAAGACCTTGTTTCAAAATAAAATATTAAAAAGGGCTGGGGATATAAAATGGACTGGGGATAAAAAGGGCAAAGGCCCTGAGTTCGATCCCCCAGTACTTCTCTAAAATTATATGTAATGTAGGATAGATTTTTTTTCTTGGTATACATTTTCTTTGGAGAGGCAGTAAAAGTAAAAATGTCTATTCTTATGTAGTGGAAGATCAAATTCCAGTATTTGTGATAACAATAGGAAAAACTGATGCTCAATTCAACACAGGAGAAGATGACTGATCATTGTACACATCGGCCTTCCCTGATCTGCTCCTGGGTGGACAAGGCCACCTAGGACCAGAATTCCCTGGCCTCCCACCCCCCATATTGCTCTTCACATTTTAGAAATCAGCCACACTCAGGATACTAAGTTGAGTTCTCTTTTCCAGGTTCTGTGTTGGGTGCAAGTAAAGCTAGTCAGGGAGGGGAATTCCATGAACCTGTTTGCTGGTAAATAGTAAGATGCATGTTTACTACAGAGAAATTTTAAATAGAGTTGATCAGATGATAAATGCCACTATAGCAGTCAGAGTTCACATGAGTAGCATGTCATTGAGAAACGAAGCAGTCTCCCAACAGAGCACATGCTCTTCAGACAAACAAAATGGAGTGTTGGAGTATTAGTGTGGCACAAAGTCGTGTGCCTTCCTCACTAGGGGTGTTTGGAGTTCATGTGGCAGAAAAATTGAAACACATGGAGGAAGAGGGTTTATAGCTCTTCCCCAGACACTCATGATTGCATTTTCATCACATACCCAAACTTTTGATCTTTGGTCCATGGCTAGTGCTGGGTGTCCCTGCTGGTGAGAGGATGGCGGTGCTACAGCAGCTGGTGCTCCTTCTGTGGAAGAACTACACTTTGCAGGTGGGTTCAGCCCCAGAGGATGGGTGGCTGTAGAATCTGGCTAATGCAGAAGTTCTGGGGACACCCTGAAGGGAGGAGCATACCATCAGCGGCAGTGGTTATTTCTCTTGTAGAAGAGGAAGGTCCTAGTGACAGTCCTGGAACTGTTTCTACCCCTGCTGTTTTCTGGGATCCTGATTTGGCTTCGCTTGAAGATCCAATCAGAAAATGTGCCCAATGCCACTGTCTACCCTGGCCAGTCCATCCAGGAGCTGCCCCTGTTCTTCAGCTTTCCTCCGCTAGGGGGCACCTGGGAGCTGGCCTACATCCCTTCCCACAGTGCTGCTGCTAAAACCATCACAGAGTCTGTGAGAAAGGCGCTGGTGATCAACATGAGAGGTGAGACCACAGGAGGCACTGGGAAAACTTGGAGGGGTTCTGATGGCTGCAGGTCTGGGTTGTGGTGATGTTTTTGTCTCAGGCTGTGTGCATGGGAATTAGGCCCCAGGATGCAGGAAAGAGCTGGTTTAAGAGCTGTAACCTAGCCTGGTGTGGCAGCACACAACTGTAGTCTCAGAATTCTGGGAGGCTGAGACAGAATTGTAAGTTTGAACTCAGTCTGGGAAACAAGCCAGGTATGGTGGTGCATGCCTGTAATCCCAGCACTCGAGAGGCTGAGGCAGGAGACCATCCTGGGCTACAAAGTGAGTACAAGGTCAGCCTGAACTGCATAGCAAAACCCTGTCTCAAAAGACAAAAAGTTAAAAAAAAAAAAAAAAAAGGCCTGGGAATGTAGCTCAGTGGAAAGGGCCTGAGTTGAATCACCAGTGCTGCCAAAGCATGAAACAACAAAAAAAAAACTGTGGCCTAAGAGCACACCATTTCTTTTCTCATTGGCCATGCCAGCTGATGAATCCCCAGGCTCCCTTTCATCCATGTCTCATTGTAAAATGGGGCTCAGGAATCTGGTTACCTATCTGTCCAGAGCAAAGAGGCCTAGCAAAGTAGCATGTATGACATATGTTAGCCATATCAGGGTCTGTAGATACAGCTGGCAATAGGTAAAGGGGAGTTGAGTGGACTCAGCGAAGGAAAACACTTTAATTACAAGAGCAAAGCACAGTTCTAGTGCACAGCACAAAGAATCTTTTCTGAGATTTGATTTTAGAAGGCAGATTTAAAGTCGTTGGATCTGAGCATGGTGACACACACCTGTAATCCAAGTACTCTGAGAGCTGAGACAAAGAGATCACAAATTTAGGCTCACCCTGGACAACTTAATGACCTAGCAAGACCCTGTCTCAGAAATAAAAAAAAAACATAAAAAAGGGTTGGAGGTGTAGTGCAGTGCAAAGGCCCTGTATTCTATCCCCAGTACAAAAAGAAAGAGTTGGGCATAGTGGCACATGCCTGTAATCTCAGCATACAGGAGGCTGAGGCAGGAGGATCACTGCGAGTTCAAGGCTAGCCTGGGCTATACATAGTGAATTCAAAGTCAGTCTCAACTACGTAGTGAGACCCTGTCTCAAACCTCTTTCCCCCCACAAAAAACCCAAAGAGAAAGAGAGAATTGTGGGGAATGTCAGGAAACATGTATTGGCCATCTTTTCTAGATTTTTTTCCCCTTAGGATAAAAACATTGGTCCTCTTCCTGTTGCTATATACCCACTGTGGCTTGTTGAGCTCAGTGTAGCAGGAGTTAGGGGGTATTCCCCAGCCCCTACCAAATAATTACTGTAAAGCCCTTTAAGTAAAATAGGACTGAAATGATGTAAAAAATCTTTGGAATTAGTATCCACTCCAGTTTTTAAAACATGCCATTATAGTTGTGAGAGAGAAAAGCTACCTATGACTGCAGACCCTGATCCAGGTCATTTACAGTTTTTTGTGTATGTGACTCCCATCTTGCTGCCAGTTCGTGTCCAACCCAACACTAAACCATGCCAGAAATCCAGGACTGTTAGTTCTGCCCATCTACAACAGTATGTCTCTCTGCCAAGGTTAGAGCCACTTACAGAGTCACTTGGTGAGTCTTGTCAGCTTACTGTCTTTTTATCTCAAGTGACCTGACATCCCTAGGCTTTCAGGAAGGCAGAGGTGGTTGGAAAACTCACAACTCCAATGCTTGGTTCACAGTGCATGGCTTTCCCTCTGAGAAGGACTTCGAGGACTACATTCGGTATGACAACCACTCCTCCAACGTGCTGGCTGCTGTGGTGTTTGAGAACGCCTCCAACCACAGCAAGGAACCCCTTCCTCTGACCGTGAGTACTGCCCACCTTGTAACTAACTCCATCTTCAAACAAAGCTGCTTTTCCTTAGACCCCTGCCTGCATGGGAGCAAACATTAGACCTTATTCTAGGTCCAGTATCACTACTCTGTCCCCAAGGAAAGGGAACCTGGTAGCATTCTAACCTGTTGGCCCAGGACAGTTTAAAAAACCTACTGACCCATAGACGCTCACTTCAGGCTCTTTTGGTTTTCTCATTTCATAAAAGGTAATACTGGTCTTGGGCTAGGCATGGTGGTGTACACCTGTAATCCTAGCACTCTTGGAGGCTGAGACAGGATTATAAGTTTGAGTCCTGTATAGAAACCTTAGTGAGAGCCTGTCTCAAAAATAAAAAGGACTAGTGATGTGCTCAGTGCCAGAGTTCTGGGTTCAATCACCAGTAACACACACACATACACATGAGCACACACACATGCGCGCGCGCGCACACACATGCACGTACACACACACTCAAAGCTGTTGTCTTTCTTGATAGCATTAAGACTAGGAAACCATCTCTCATGATGATGTGTTTCCACTGATCTTGCGTAGGTGATGGTCAGTGGTGCATCCATCTCATGTGGCATTTGTGTTGCTAGATGGCCACAGAGGAGTGGTCATGAACCCCTCAAAGGTAGCTCTGTGGGGTTCTGCTCCTGCTGGGTGGAACCACTCGCTCTGACATTTTTGAGGACATTTTCTAGGTGGGGTGTGGTAAGTTTATTGTGGTGCCAGCCTTGATGAGGAGAGGCCTGTGAACTTAGCCTCACTGGGCCCATGTGTCTACTCTGAATCCCTCAGAACAGGTTATTTGCTCTTTTTTCCCACAGGTAAAATATCACCTACGCTTCAGTCACACACGGAGAAACTACATGTGGACTCAAACAGGCAACTTTTTCCTAAAAGAGACAGAGGGCTGGCATACCACTTCGCTTTTTCCACTTTTCCCAAGCCCAGGACCAAGGGAACCTGCATCCCCTGATGGCGGGGAGCCTGGTGAGAAACACTGTTAATGACCCTTTACCAGCCTCAGGCTGCTGACCAGTGACAGGAAGGTGAACCTACCTTGTATCTCTCTGCATGAATACTTCTGAGGGACATTTGTCTTCTTGTTTGTAGAAGAAAGAAACGTTCAGTGAAACAAGCTTCTGAAAGGCTAAAAATATGCTTTGAAAAGAGTGGCAGTTCTCTCTGCGTGTCCTCAAAGACACATAACTTTGAATGGCACTTTTGTCTCTCGATGTTTTAGAATTCCTGAGTTTGTATTCACCCTTTTGGGTTAGTTTTCCCTCTCTCCTCTCTCTCTGTCCCAGTCTGTGTATAATAGTCTAGGTTTTTGAAAGTTTGCAGTCCTTGTGTGTAATTGAGCCATGGTTTATTTGAATCAGTAATTTGTATTGAAGTTGGATCTTGGCCTGTGTGATTCTCTGTCGGTACGTGTTGTGGTCTGTACACTGTAGCTTTGGCCAGCAGTTGACATATTTGCCTCTTCTGAAACATGAATATGTCTTGGAACCAAGCTAGGGAGAGCCAAAAATGCATGGAACTCAGGTCCCAGTACCCAGCATTAGCCCTCAGACCAAGACCAACTGCAGGTTCCAGGTGGAAATCCAAGCTTTCTAGAAAGCACAGTTTTCCACAGATATGGCAGGAGAACAGAGCACATTAAAGATGTTTGCAAAAGACACCATGGAGCTTGACTCTGAGACCCTGAGTAAAGAAGAGGCAGCTTCCAAGCAACAGTGATTAGACTCTCCTGTTGCTGATGCCAGGGGCTGTCCCAAAGCTAGTGCTTGAGGGTGAGATTTTAAATCCAGAAGAGGAGCAGAGATGGACCAGTCGAGGTTCGGGAGGTGAGAAGCCCCAGAATGAGGCCCTAGACAGATCACCTAACCAGAGGCTTCGGAGAAGGTGTGTCCAGCTGTCATAATAGCTACCTAAAGCCTGCGACTGGAGATGCTGACTGCTAAGACCCAAATGCCAGGCTAGAGCACCTCAACTCAATTTTTTTGGGAAGAACATCCAAATCTCAAAAGTAGTAGAAAAATAGGAAGTGATTGAAAGGCTTCATTATTTACAAACTCAGAATTTACCGAAAAAGAAAAAAGTGCAGCTAACTTAAAAGCAAACAAGAGACAGGAAAACATTTACAGCAGATGACAAAAGGAAAATTCTTGTTATAAAAAGGACTCATATAAGTTAAAGAAAAACTCAGAACCCACCAAGAAGTAGGTACTGTCATGAGGCAGGGCAGTTCTAGTCCTGCTTTCACCCTAGATGCCCCTGCATCCTTCTGATAAGAAATTAATTCCTAAAATGATCTGAAAGAAAATCTGCATGCATAAAAATGTTCACCATAGCTTTATTTATGATCATAAACATTTCCAAAGGAGAAAATAATTGTTTTATATATATATATACACTCATGATGGCTTCATGCCTGGGAACAGTGAATAGCACAGACTTCTGATGAGGAAGACCACAGAGTCAAGTGGCAAAATCTCCAGGGAGGAGAGTATGTGAGTGACAGCAGGAGAGTATTTTGGGGGAGACAAGTGTGATGTCATGAAAAGACATGACATGAGTACCCAGGACTTCACACTCAGCTGTACCCCTCACCTGTCGTGTGACTCCCTGGGGCCTTGGTGTCCATGACTGTCTTGTGAGGATATCATTAGCTGCTCTGAAGCTTCAGTGTGAAGATGAGAATGAAACCTCCACCCTGCACTATCTTGAATACACCTAATAGGTGGTATAGTCAAGCATCTGCTGTTATAATGACCCTAAAGCCTGAGAGAGACAGAAGACCATACACATATACTCCCCATGTCTTAGGGCGTGGTTGCCATATTGCCTTTTTCTCTTCTAAGGGCTGCAGCCCAGGCAGACAACAGTTCTGTGCCAGGTGAAATTTGGCATTCTAGCCACCACCTGCACCTGTAGCCTGTGTCCCCTGAGGTTCACAGAGCCTCAGGCTGCCTTTTTTCTCCAAGTACTAAGCCTGCCCTTTCTTGGGCCTGTTTTTCCTAGGCCTTATGCCCCTTGGGACACTGACCCCAGCCAGACAGAAGACATAGACTCCTTTGGGGTGACCAAAAGAGCAAGCTAAGAGAAGCCACAAAGTACTCTGGAGCTCTTTTAATGACTTGGTCACAACCTCTTGCTGCTGAGACAGCAACTCAGGTTGGAGTGCTGTGGTTCGCAGAGTCATAGCCCCCAAAGTCACTCACATCCTAGTCCTTAGAACCTGTGATCATGTCAGGGTGCATGACAGAGTGGAATTAAGGGTGCAAGTGAGCTGATGTTAAAATGGCAAGATCAAGCGTGATGTGGTATATGCCTGAAATTCTGGCATTCAGGAGACTTAAGACAGGAGGATTTTAAGTTAAGGTCAGACTGAAGACTTTACTACAACAAACAGAAAAAAAGCAAAAGGGCTGAGATAGCTCAGTAATAGATTACTTGCCTAGCATGCATGACATTCTAGGTTTAATCCCCAGTACCAAAAAAAAGGCAGAATTGTTATTAGTTATCCTCTGGGTTCCAGGGTCATCTCTGGGGTCTTTAGAAGTAGACAAGAAGCTGAATGTGGTGGCACATGTATATAATTTCAGCACTGAGGAGGCTGAGGCAGGAGGATTGTGGTGAGTTCAAGGCCAGCCTAAACTATGTAGCAAGACACTATATTAAAACACCAAAAAAAAAAAAAAAAGAAAAAAGAAAAGAAAGAAAGAAAGAAAAGAATGAACAAATGAAAGAGGGGTAAGGGACAAGTCGGAACATTTCACACTGGAAATTTCAGGAGCAGTTCTCCTCTGATATCCAGAAAGGAATACAGCCCTCCTGACATTGGGTTTCTAACTCAGAGACACAAGTATTGGACTCCCAGCCTCCCGAGCTGTTAGACAACTAGTTCCTGTTGTTTCTAGCTACTGAATTGATGGTAGTTACAGTGGCCTTAAGAAATAACCACTCACCAGACCCTTCTCTTCTTTTTTTATTGTTTTTATTTTTCTTTTCTTTTTTCTTTTTTCTTTTTTTTTTTTTTTTATTTAAGAGAAAATGGACACAGAAAAGAGAAACAAAAAGCAAAAGAGACAAACAGCAACAAATCTGATACGATAACACTATATAGGCTTACAAAATGAGATGGTTGGAACTTGACAGTAGTTATAACATTGTGTATCACTACTCTCAAAGGGGTTGTTCAGATTAACAGATATGAGCCTTCTCTTCTGACTTTGCAAAGGTCTTGGCCCTTGGACTCCAGGGCCATCAGCTTATTTCTCTTGGCTCCTAGGACTGTTGGGAAAACACTCAGGACCCACTTCTCTCACCACATGTGTGAAATGCTCTACTGTTCCTCAGCTCTTTTTGTTGTTTCTGCTTCCCCTTAACCTCTTACTGATTTGGTGTTTTGTTTTACTGTGTTTTGAGATGGAGGTCTCACTACGTAGCTCAGACTGGCCTCAAACTTGCTAAGGTTGACCTTGAACTCAAAATCCTCCTTCCAGCCTGGGCTACAAAGTGAGTTCAAGGCCAGCCTGAACTGCATAGTGAGACCCTGTCTCAAAAAATAGGGCCAGGGATTTAGCTCAGTGGCACAACTGCCTGCCTGGTAGGTGGGAGTTTGTGAGTTCAATCCCCGGTGCGAAAAAAAAAAAAAAAAACGAACAAAAAACCCTCCTTCCTTAGCCTCCCACGTGCTGGAATTATAAGCATGTGCCACCACACTCAGCTTCATGCTAACTCTTGGTGTACTATTTCCTAGTGTATTTTTAGCCTAAATTTTTCTCTTTAATTAGAATTTCGAGAAACTCAGTTGGAGCACAGAGTCTTTCTGCCCAGGTTTGTATCAGGATTTTTTAAAAATGTGATCGTGCGTGTGATTTGTATGTGTGTCATGTTAATTATGAAGTGGAAATGACAAAACTCTAATTTGCTGTCAGTATGCAGTATGTTTTTTCCTTCTCTCATGAGACCAGTGAACAGTGTTTGATGCTGTTGGTGGCCACAGAAAGGGGCATCAGTTTAAGTCCTCAGCCCTTGCCTCGGGGAACTCCTAGAGGCCCCGGTGCCTTTGAGGGTAAGCAGGTGTCTGGCATGCAGCACAGCACCCACAACACAACTGTCCTCTGCCTCTGCACTCAGGGTACATCCATGAGGGCTTCCTGGCAGTGCAGCATGCCGTGGACAGAGCCATCATGCAGTACCATGCCAACGCCTCAGCACGCCAGCTCTTCCAGAAGCTCACGGTGACTGCAAAGAGGTTCCCATTCCCCCCATTTATCTCAGACCCCTTCCTCGTTGCCATCCAGTACCAGCTTCCCCTGCTACTCATGCTGAGCTTCACCTACACATCCCTCACCATCATCCGGGCAGTGGTGCAGGAGAAAGAGCGAAAACTGAAGGTAATTCTCCTGTGTGGCTTCGTGACATCTTGGCAAGTCACTTGTGGGAATGGCGCTGCCATGGCAGTGTGTCTCAGGGTTCCCTCAAAAAAAAAAAAAAAAAAAAAAAGCTAGCCTCATTTTAAGGCCGCCATCCTTCCCATGTGCTGGAGTCTCAAGAGCCAGAGCACAAGTTGGATACTCACTGTGACTCCAGCCCATCTTGGCTTCCTTGAAATCAGGTTGGTATGTATGGGTTCCTAAAACCCTGTGAAGCACCTTAGCTCACATACTGAACACTGAAGGTGACCCTGGAGCCGTGCTGTGAGGCACATGCAGTGTGCCTAGTCACAACTGAGGCGTGCCACAAGTATAAAATGCACCCTGATTTTGAAGACTTACTACAGAAGGATAATCAGTCCCATTTTTATGTGTTGAAAATAGGCTATAAGGAGTATATTTTGGATATGTAAGTAGACTGTATCATTGAGGTTATTTTACTTGTCTCTTTCCATTTTTGTTGTGGCTACTATAAAGCTTCAGGTTACACACGTGGCTTGCATTCTTTACTGGACATTGCAGCTATAGGGAGAGAAAATATTCAATCACATAGCTGATTAGGAAAATAATTAACATGGTGTATAGATCAAGAGCAGCCATAGTTCTAGACAGTTAGGCTTACACAAATATGGGAAATCACAGAGCATGCAAAGTGCCTCTGTACAGTCATAACCTGACTTAAGCAACAACCAAATCAACAGCGTCACTTCTATACTCATACCAACAACAGTGCCATCACCCAGAACTTATTTGTAATTTCTCCTCTGGAAATGTCCCTGGTGCTATTGGAATGACATTTAAAATATTCTTAAATCTGTGGTAGTTGGATGTTTTAAACGGCTGCAGACAAGAAGCTTGGCAACTGGCCAAGAAGTCAGTGACCTGCTTGGGTGCCTTGAAGAACACTGATAAAATGATGAACGTAAATAAATGATGGCAACATTGAGACAGTTAGCAGTGGAATAGAAATGGTTCAGATAACACCAATCAAACAAGTAATCAAAGCATTACATGATTATAGAATCTAAGTGGTGGGTTTATCAGAGGCCATTATATTTCATCTTTTTTTTTTTTTTTTTTTTTTTGTACTGGGGATCGAACTCACAACCTCACACCTACCAGGCAGGCACTTAAGCCACTGAGCTAAATCCCCAGTCCTATTTTTTGAGACAGGGTCTCACTATGCAGTTCAGGCTGGCTTTGAACTTACTTTGTAGCCTAGGTTGGTCTCAAACTCACAACGATTCTCCTGCCTCAGCCTCCCAAGTGCTGGGATTAAAGGTGTGCGTCACCATGTCCGGCTATACTTCATCTTTTGATTTTCCTGAAGGTTTGAAATTGTGCATAAGAAAGAATAGAAAGGATCCCCGATATTGAAAAGAGAGAGAGAGAGAAAGAGAGACAGAGACAGAGACAGAGACAGAGACAGAGACAGAGACAGAGACAGAGAAATGAAAGAAAGAAAGAAAGAATAGAAAGACCAACAGTCTAGCCCCATTCCTGGCATGTGTGAGTCAGTTAATCAGTCTGAGTCTCTTCCACTTGTCCAGTGCTGCCCAGTGGAGCTGTCTGTGACTGTGGACTGTCCTGTGTCTGCTATCTATTGTGATCATCACAGAGCACTTGACAGAGGAGCTGAATTTTTCACTGCACTAAATTTTAATTAAATTGAAATAGTCACATGTGGCCACTGGCTCCCATTGGACATTGCAGCTTTAGATGCCCAGAACGTCCACATCAGTGCTGGTCAGTGGAGAAGCTGAGCTTCTTCACCATACGTCCTAAGGGCTTGACTTGAGGCAGGGAAGGAAGGTGTGGTCAGGGCCACACCTGCTGCATCCTATGCTTCTGACAAGGGGTGCCCTTAGATTATGACCCCTCCTTCCAAAGACAAAGAAATAGGTAACTCTGGCTTCTAACCTTCACAGCCACAGTCTGATCTGGTGCCATGACTCAGCCCAGGAGGCTGACACCTGTGTTTGGCAACCTGCAGGGACTCTGCTGAAGGGAAGAAACCAGGCTTAGCTGGGGAGCAGACTTGGTACCACATAAGACTCAGAAACACGTAGGGAATTTAGAAGCATCCCATAGAACACAAGGGCACCCCTGAAGGAATTTGAGGGAATTTTCCAGCTTAATTAAGGTCTACTGGGTATGCATGCCAGGCTCTCCAGAGGCACGGGCAGAAGATGGGATATACCAGCATAATGAGGCTTAATGTGCCCACTGGGGAGACAGTCTAGGCTCAACCATGCGGGAGAGTCAGACCACTCCCAAGTAGAAGGGAGAGAGCACACCATGCATGGGGAGGAAGGGGTTCCTGAGTGGGGACCCAGAATTGCCTACCAGATGGCATGGCTGCAACACTGGAAAAGGTAGGAAGAGGAAGTTTCCTCACACCACACACAGGGTTGAGCTATTGGTTAAGGGCTGCTATGACAGCCAGGCCTGGGCTTTCTGCCTTCCAGCCCACTTGTGCTGCCTGGTCCAGGTCTCTGGTCCGTAGCACAGGCATCCCAGTCCTTTTCCTGGTCCACTGACAGGAAGAGGACACCTGTCTACACAAACATGCACCCCTAGGCAGATATGGGCAGTGGCCTGCAGATGTGATGCCTTCCATCCCTCGCAGGAATACATGCGCATGATGGGGCTCAGCAGCTGGCTGCACTGGAGTGCCTGGTTCCTCATGTTCTTCCTCTTCCTCCTCATCGCAGTGTCCTTCATGACACTCCTCTTTTGTGTCAAGGTGAGTGTAGCTTTGACAGCAGACTCTGAGAAAAGGAGGGTCCAGAGACCCAGCGCTTAGGGTGGGATCTGTTGTTGGCATGGAGTAGCTTATGACCACTGACCACAGAGCAAGTCTCCTGGGCAGAGGAAAGCAGGGTTTCCCACTGGCTGAGGAGAGGGCTCCTACTGTCTGCGGCAGTGTCTCCCTGAGCAGGGTGGTTAAACCCCTCCTGGCCCATCTCTGTCTTTCTTCCTCCACCCACCACTCTGTTGGGTGGCCTGTCTTGCAGGTGAAGAAGGATGTGGCAGTACTCTCGAGGAGTGACCCCTCTCTGGTGCTGGTCTTCCTGTTGTGTTTTGCTGTTTCCTCCATCTCCTTCAGCTTCATGGTCAGCACATTCTTCAGTAAAGGTGAGTCCTTTTGCTCCCTGAGACCAGAGGACTGCGGGCTGGCTGTTCCAAGCCTTGGGAAACTGGGAGGGGTAGGTGTGCAAAGTTAGTGATCAAAGAACGTCAATATAGATGACCCAGACTGAGTTATCTGGCTGGAGCACACTTGAGATGCTGGGGCTGGACACAGTGGGTCAGATTTCTGTGGGACAGGCTCAGAGAAACCCAGCAAAGTCCTCGACACGCCCCAGAAAGGAGCTGGAAAGAGGACAGAAGGTAGCACTGGTGTGGGCCAGGGAGGAGTCAGAGTGGCTTTGGGTAAAGGGGAATTGGCAAGAGGCAGATGCAGGGACTGAGTTGAGTGCGAAGAGTAGCCAAAAGAAAAGGTTCATCCCATCCATCTGCTTTGTGATCGTAGTTCCATTTAAGGTTATTTCTGCTGTCTGAGTTTTGTGTGCTCTTGTTTATTCCTCCACTTCTGTTTTTGCCTTTGCTGCCTTCTTTTGGACTAAGAAAATTGCCTCTGGTTCTTTTACTTCTGATGGTTTGGAAGATATACATCGTGTTCTTATTCTTTTAGGGATGATCCTTAGTGTGGAACTTAAACACTTATTTTTCAAAGTTTCTAAAAAGGTAAATTAGTGACTATGTCTAGGTTCATCCCAGATATGGTTCAATCTGACCACACAATAAATACCCATTAATAGCTCCCAAGCTTCCCACTGTGTAGTTTGTTTTATTTTTCAAAAGCACAAGCAATTAGTTACTATTATATATGTGTGTAATTTCTAATGTATCATGTGCACACTTTTTTGTGTGATCTACTTTTTTGGATTTACTTTTTTTGATGCTGAACTTCAGTTCTTTCACTGTAGATCGGTGAGTAGTTAGTTAATTTTTTTGGATCAGCCAAAGATGTTGGTACTTTGCCTCATTCTGAAATAATTTTTAAATGCATATAGCAATCTCTTTGGGTAGATAGTTTTCCCTGCTCTTTGATTATGTCACTTTATTTCTACCCATGGCATTGGCAAGAATTTTCTGACAGGCAATATGTGGCTTCCAGCACAGTCTGTTAAGTCAGATATTACAGGCTTGGCAAAAATGTAAATTAATGCTGCTGTTCTTATGGGATTATGGAAAACATTGTTGTTTTTCAGTTTTAAAAGCTTATGTTGAGGGCTGGGTATTTAGCTCAGTGGTTCAAGTGCTTGCCTGGTAAGCGCAGTCATGAGTTCGATCACCCGGACCATGTTGAGCCAGATATGGTAATATACCACTTTAATGCCAGCAACTCAGGAAGCTGAAGTTCACCGCCAGCCTAGGCATTATAGTGAGACCCTGTCTCAAAAAAAAGTTTATATTTATTGTAGGTTTATTGCTGTTATTTAATTTTTTTTTTTAAGTACTGGTTGTTGAACTTAGGGCTTTTGCACTGAGCTGTATTCCCAGCCCTTTTTCTTTTTGAGCCAGAGTCTCAGTCACAAGCTGATCCTCCTTCCAGAGTTCTGGGATCATAAGCAAGTGCCACCATTCCTGGCTTTTTCTTTTAAATTATTTGAAACTTCAGATTTTCCAGCTGGGTGTGGTAGCACACACCTGTAATCCCAGCACTCAAGAGGCTGTGGCAGGAGGATCACTGCAATTTTGAAACAAGCCTTAGCTAAATAGTGAGTTTATGACCATCCTGGGCTATATAGTGAAACTCTGTTTCAAAAAAAAAAAAGAAGGAAAGGAGGGATGGGGGGAGGAAGGGAGAAAAAACTTTAAAGTTTCTGTTACTAATTTCTTATACAGTTAATAATGGAGATCTAGCCATCTATCTATCACACATAACAAAAAGCCCTCTGGTGTATTTGACAATTTTTTTTTTTGGTACCAGGAATCAAACTCATGACCTTGCGCTTGTCAGGCAGGCGCTTATGCCGCTGAGCTAAATCCCCGGCCCATATTCAACAAGTTTTAATGGTATAAAGGGGTCTTAAAACCAGAGTCTGAACTTGTGGGCATGGACTGACACAGTGTTGTCCCCTGACCCACCTGGTTACTTGCCTTTGTTGGCTCTTTTCTCATGCGTCACCTTGTTGAAACCTTCCTTTTCTTATTCTGTGCCTTGCTGCACTGCTCAGGCCTTGTCCTTACGGAACACATTCTATTCTTTACTTCCCTCTTCACTACCCTGTGGAGGCCAGGCTGCAGCAGGAATGGGTGTTTGCTCTGTTCTGTGTGCAGCCATCTTCCTAGTGCCTGGAGCAGTGTGACACAGACTGGGTGCTCAGTGAGCATCTGATGAATGAATGAATGAGTGAATGAATGAGAGAGAGAGAGAGAGAGTCATCCATTGCCTGGGAAGAACAGGCAAGAAGGGGAGCTGGGGCAAGAATCTAGGGCTCCCACAAGTGTGCAGCATCAAGGAGGCAGCTGGGTGGGAAGTCTATAGGAGGCGACTGGAGACTCCAGGCAGGGTGCTATCTAGGGCACTTCACCATGATAAGAAGTGGCAGGCTGCCTGCAGTCCCTCAGTGCACAAGGCCCTGGTGAGTTTGTAGCATGGCCTGTGTTTCTCCCCTCTCCCTGCAGCCAACATGGCAGCGGCTGTTGGCGGCTTCCTGTACTTCTTCACATACATTCCCTACTTCTTCGTGGCTCCCCACTACAACTGGATGACACTGAGCCAGAAGCTCTTGTCCTGTCTCCTGTCCAACGTTGCCATGGCAATGGGAGCCCAGCTCATAGGAAAATTTGAAGCCAAAGGTGAGTGTTGTCCTCACCAACTGTTCTTATTGGTGCTTGCCACCAAGGAGCATGTTGCTTGAACTGTATCCAGCAGAGGAACTTAGGTGACAAGCAGGCTCATCAGAGGGCTTCATGAGCAGAGAGGCACTAAGTATGTCTGGGCTCTGTGGTGGTGACCAGCATCTGCCTTCCTGGGACTTTTGCATATTGTTCTGGCTCTGTTGGCCGGAATGAAGGGTAATCTACCTTCTGAAAGACAGACCTAGGCTCATATAAGATGATCTCAGTCCTTCCCTATCCAGATATTCTCTTTTCTAGACCAAATGCTTTCATTTTTTCCAGGCATATATCTTGCTGTATTTGAGCTGCTATCACAAAATGCCTGAGACTGAGTAATTTATAAAGAACAGAAATTTTTCTCACAATTCTGGAAGCTGGGAAGTTCAAGATGAAGGTGTCAGCAAGTTTGGTGTCTGACGAAGCAGTCTCTGCTTCTAGCATGGCACCTTTAATGCTGTCCTCACATGGCAGGAGAGTGAAAAAGAGCAAAGCCTGTCCTGCAGGGCCACTTTTGGTTCATTCATGAGAGCCCTCTCCCAATAGTGTTGCCCTGGGGACTATTTCCAACACATAAACTCTAGGTGACACATTCAAACCATAGCACTGTGCAATTCCTAGTTGTTGTAACTTTCGAAGTTCTTGGCCCTTGGAAGGAAGTAGGCGAGTGGCCACAAAAACATTCAGTGTTTCTTTGTCTTTATTTAGAACTGTTTTTTTTATTTGTCAATGTCTTCCAACATTTGAGTACTTTAAATATATGTGCTTCCATGTTTTGTAACATGCTGACAAAATGTAAACTTTGTGCATGAGCAGATCCTTTCAGGGTTCAAATACTCCACCCCCACCAGTACCAGGGATCAAACTCACAACCTCATGCCTGCCAAACCCCCAGCCCTGTTTTTTTCAAAGCAGGCTCGCACTATGTAGTTCAGGCCGGCCTTGCTCACGTTGTAGCCCAAGTTGGCCTCGAACTCACAACGCTCCACCTACCTCAGCCTCCTGAGTGCTGGGATTAAAGGCGTGCGCCACAATGCTTGACTTCAAATACTTTTTTAAAAAGCCATTTCCAAAACGATATGCACCCTCCTCCCATTTTTTATTTTCAACAATAGACACATCTCTGGCTGTTCGAAAGTGAACATTTGCCAAAGCTAGAAACAGATACTTCCATCTAGGCCCCTCAGGTCCACAAAAGATGACTGCTCAGACCCAAGTCTGTATGAACTATGATACTGGCAAACCAGGAGCTTCATTAAAGAGAACTTTATGTGTATCTCTCAACTTGAAGAAAGATATAAATGCACATCCATTCACTCTGGTCTTTCCCAAATCATATGTGGGAATGTGTGGGAATGCATGTGTATATTTGTGTATGTGTATATATATGTTTGTGTGTGTGTATATGTATAAATGCATATGTGCATACGTGTATGTATGTGTACATTTATACAATCAGCAATTAAATGCAAACTCATCTAGTCAGTACATAAATTTTTTGCTAGTTCTTAAAGACATGAAAGAAGTTGCCAGATTTGTTACTGAACCAGTAAGGGAAAAGTCACACCAACTTTGCAACAACAACACAGAGCAAATGTGCACACATGTGCTATCTTGGGGCCTCAGGGTCCCTGAACCCTCCCAGTCTGTCTGATTCGGGGCAATCTTCTGGTGCGTCCACAGGCACAGGAATCCAGTGGCAAAACCTCTTGAGTCCTGTCAATGTGGATGATGATTTCTGCTTTGGGGAAGTGCTAGGCATGCTGCTGCTGGACTCTGTGCTCTATGGCCTGGTGACCTGGTATATGGAGGCTGTTTTCCCAGGCCAGTTTGGTGTGCCCCAGCCCTGGTACTTCTTCCTCCTGGTGAGTCCTAATGCCCCTGCCACCTCTGTGGAGGGCGGGGGTGTCCCTGACATTCAAGGCCTGCATGGGCCTACGATAGAGAACCCTGCCTCGTGTATAGTGAGCCATTTGTCCTGATGGCCCTTGGGACTGGTTTTGAAAGAGATGAAGACCTGCCCCTCCCACCTCTCATCTGAGATGAGGGGGCTTCCAGGTCCTCAACCTTAGGACCAGTGCTCACAGGCTCTGCTGTCTACCCATCCGCATCCCTTCCTCCTTGCTCAAAAAAATACTGAGTTTTCTGCTTATAGAACAGTACAGTGCTTTGTAAGCAATCACATTGCTGGAATATATGGCACTTCCCATTGCCAGAGAGGCGTACCACTAGCACTCTGGCAGTGCCTCCTCAGACTTTTTGTGTGCACTGTCATGTGGGACTCACAGATGCACATGTAATATGTATATGTTTGCTTCACGAAGGTGGGTCGTACTGACTGGAGGTGGTGGAGGGCTTGTCTAAGCCCTGAGTTCAGTCCCACACACTGAAGAAAAAATAAAAAAAGAATTGTATTATACAAAATGCTTGAAATTTACTTTTTTTTTCTTTTTTCTCTTTTTTTTGGCTGTGCTGGTGTACTGAGGACTGAGGGCTTTCTCACTGAGCCACATTCCAGCCCTATTTTAATTTTAATTTTAATTTAAATTTTTATTTTCGTTTTTTGAGACAGAGTCTCTAAGTTGCCCAGCTGGGCTCCAATTTGTGATCCTCTTACCATGGCTTCCCAGTGTGCTGGGATGATAGGCCTGCACCACCACACCCAGCTTCTATAGTTTAAATACATGTATGCATTTGTCTATTAGTTTTAGGTTTTTATCCAAAGATATTTATAAATCTTGTTTATTCATAGATATTTTTAAATATATACCTTTTCATGAGCCAACTTCACTTATAATGGCTGCAAAATATGTGCCCCACATACTTAACTTGTTCTCTCTTGGTAGGTTAGAGCAACCTCTTCCTCTCTCTCCCTCACCTCACTCTCTCTGTACTACAGACTGAATTCAGAGTTGCTGTACCACAGAGCTATATCTACAGACATTCTTAAATTTTGGAGCAGGGTCTTACTATGTTACCCAGGCTGGCCTTGAACTTGCAGTCCTTCTGCCTCAGCCCCCTGAACTGAATAGATGGGACTACAGATGTGAGACCCTATACTCAGCTAAATATTTCTTCATTTTTTTGATTCAGCAAACACTTATCCAGTGTTTGCTATCATATTTCATCAAAACTAAGGTGACACCTGACCATTAGAGGTAACTGTTACTTTGTCTCTCATTATGGAAGAGAAATGCCAAGGTTAAACTATGGTGTGTATAGTGAAATACATTCTGAGTTCAAAGTCACTTTAGATATATGTGTTCCTCAAAAACAACGAGATGTACCAGGTGTGGTGGCATACACTTATAATCCTAGGTGGCCAAGGCAGGAGGATCGCTCTGAGTTTGAGGTCAGCCTGGACTATATAAGTGAGTTTAAGGCTAGCCTGCACTACATAGCAAGACCCTGTCTCAAAAAAAAAAAAAAAAAAAAGAGAGAGAGAGAGAGAGAGAGAAAAAGAGAGATACAGTATTCCACACATTGGGAATACACAGGGAAGAAAGCTGCAAGCTACCAAGTCTCCACCCCACAGCTTGCCCTTCAGTGCCAGCTACCCACTATGTCATGTGTACAAGGCTGCGCTTGGGTTGGAGGATTGGTGTCTGTGGCTATATTCTAACCGTTAGCTCAGAGCCTGTTACTGTAGTAGTCAGAGAGGGGGTGGAAAGAAGGAAAGAAGTCTGGTCTCACTGCTAGTCATGAATTCATGTGTAGCTTTTTTTTTTTTTTTTTTTTTTTTGGTACCGGAAATCAAACTTAGGACCTTGCACTTGCCAGACCATGTGTAGCCTGAGTGAGGAAACAGGTAGTGTAGAGGAGATGCAGCTCCTTTCCCTTTGGGCCTGGATGTCACTCTGGACTGGCACATTCAGTCACCTCTCTTAAGCTGTGCACAGTGGTGTGTGACTATAATCCCAGCACTCTGGAAGGCTGAGGCCGAAGGATCGCAAATTTGAGCTCATTCTGGAAAACACTGGCTTAGCAAGACCCATCTCAAAATAAAAACAAAAGGACTGGGGATATAGCTCAGTGCAAAGGCCCTGGATTTATTTCTCAGTACCAAAGGCAAAAAGAAAAAAAATCCTCTCTTCATATTAATGTCATCATTAACGCACTCCTATCCCTCTCGCCTCTGAGGTGACATTCACAACAAGCCTGTGAATGACTCTGATGCCCACTTGCCAGATTGAGAAGCTGAGGTTTAGACTTTCCCAGGGACAGTCAAGTGAGGAGCTGCTGGGAGACTCACTCTGAGTAGCATCTGCTTCACCACTGTGGTCTGAGCCAGTGGTTGAGCCACCTTGCTGCCTGTGTTTTGTGTATCAGTGTTTACTTTGTTGGCAACAAACAAAATGAACTGACACACATCACTGATAACTGTCCACCTCCATCCCAGCCATCCTACTGGTGTGGGAACCCAAGGATGGTCGTGAGCAAAGAGGAAGAAGACAGTGACCCCGAAAAAACGCTCAGAACTGAGTACTTTGAAGCTGAGCCCGAGGACCTGGTAGCTGGAATCAAGATCAAGCATCTGTCCAAGGTATTACCTCCCAGTGGGGACAGAACAGGGACCTTGGGAACAGGCTGGTCCTACAGGCCTTGTTCTCTCCCAAGCACCTGATAAAGGAGGACAAGGGCCCCTCAGCCACTCCTGACATATTTCCTGGCACATGGACCACCTCTCTGTGCCCAGCACAGGACCAGACTTAGGATGATGCCAGAGAATCTACAGTCACATCTGTATCTCCTGCCAGCTTCTCAGTGCATGCTCTGCTGTGCTATACTGGGTGCCATAGTCTTCCCAGCAAAGAGACATCAAGGAGGGAGTGGGACATATTGAGTAGGAAGGGAAGAGCAGGGATACACAATCTCTACCCCACAGTTCACTCCTCTGTATGCTGATTGGCTCTGGGCTTGGCTCCTGAGACACTGAGGCCACATTCCATGGGAGGCCCATGGAGAGAGGCCACTGAGGACCAAGGAAAGTCCAGTGCAGCCCTCTGCCTCACCTGCAGGTCTTCCAAGTGGGAAATAAGGAAAAGGCAGCCGTCAGGGACCTGAGCCTGAACCTGTATGAAGGACAGATTACCGTCCTGCTGGGCCACAATGGAGCAGGAAAGACCACTACCCTGTCTATGCTCACAGGTGAGGGGCAAACCCATGCTGCCTGTGGCTGACAGGCCCTCCCTCAGCACTGCTGCATGCCAGTCTGGCCTTGTCCCTCACATGGCTTTCAGTCTTTCCGGCCCTAAGACCTGAGGTGTTTGCATACCCAGCTGAGCCTCAGCCCCACAACCCAGTGTACCTCAAGTTTCTGTTCATGAATGCCTGAACCTAGTAGCATCAGTAAAAACAACCATGGTAAAGTCTCAAGTCACTCAGGGGTGCTCCACCCCATACTGATAATGATTTGGTCACAAACCCTTTTGAAAGACATTGTGGCACCAGATTCTGTGGTGGCTCTTCATCTTCTTGACCACCAACACACCACTTAGCAGGCAGACCCAGATCTGAGGTGGGGGTCTTGTGAAAGTGATTCACTCCACGCCTACACACACTCATATCTGCAAGTGTGTGTGTGTGTGTGTTTCTCATCCCTGACAAGCTTATATGCCCCATAGCAGAGCCATGTCCCTGTCCCTCCTGTCCCGTGCTGCTCAAGTGGACATAGCCCACCATGGTGGGAAAGGGGTTCTTGGCACTCTCCATCACACGGGGTCCTTAAAACAATGAAGCGAACCTGGTGACTGAGGGAAGGTGTCATTATATTCCGTGCTGATAAGCAAGATTTTCACACTGAATTTTGGGGTCTTTTGCTTGGCCCCAGGACTCTTCCCTCCTACTAGTGGACGTGCCTATATTAGTGGGTATGAAATTTCTCAAGACATGGTTCAAATCCGGAAGAGCTTGGGCCTGTGCCCCCAGCATGATGTCCTGTTTGACAACCTGACAGTTGCAGAACATCTTTGCTTCTATGCACAGGTGAGTTTATAGGTGACAGGGACTTGTAGGTGGTGGTAGTTCCATTGCTTATGTGTGACATTAACCTCTCAGGGAAGCAAAGTCTGTTTGATGAACTCTTCTGCCAAAACCAGAGTAAGGGGTGTTGGCAAGCAAACTAGTTTGAAAGAAGGTGTCAAGCCAAGGAGCTTGCTAGGCAGGGTAGGCTCCCATCAACAGCAGTGCCTTATCTCCCGTCGTCCCCTGCCATTTCAGCTGAAAGGCTTATCTCGCCAGAAATGCCCTGAAGAAATCAAGCAGATGCTACACATCCTCAGTCTGGAGGACAAGCGGAACTCACTGTGCAAGTTCCTCAGTGGGGGCATGAAGCGCAAGCTCTCCATTGGCATTGCCCTCATTGCAGGCTCTAAGGTACTGAACAGTGGGCCCCGGCACCACAGGTCAGGTCCCCACATATGGTGGACAAATACAGTGAAGCGGTGCCCAGGGATTTTGGGTTATAGAACTTGAGCCACTTGAGTCAACTCAAGCTCCACAGGCCTCCAGCACAGCCAACCTGAGATGTAGCACTGCCGTCACAATGAGGCTATGCCTCTGCTCCCCAGGTACTAATGCTGGATGAGCCCACCTCAGGCATGGATGCCATCTCCAGAAGGGCCATCTGGGACCTGCTTCAGAGGCAGAAAAATGACCGCACCATCCTACTGACCACCCACTTCATGGATGAAGCAGACCTGCTGGGAGACCGCATTGCCATCATGGCCAAAGGCGAACTACAGTGCTGCGGGTCTTCTCTGTTCCTCAAGCAGAAATATGGTAAATATGGTGGCTGGCAAGTAGCAGACAGCCTCCATCCCACAGTGTTCCCTGTGCTGAGGGGAACTGCCCACTCTAAACCTTGATGACAGTGCCTGAGAATAGCAGGGAGAGGCTTTCTCTCCCCTTTTCTGTTTTGTCACCCCAGTACAGGGCAGGAGTGAAAACTAAAAGATGTGGGACACAGCATCCGGATGGTTGGGTTCTGTTTCAGTTATGACCAGGGCTCCAGAGGGCAGTAGTCTCTTAGGGAGGCCACATACACTTGGGCTCCTAATATATCTCAGGGCAGTGGACAGAGACCCAGGTCAGGTCCCAGTTTTGTAGGGTAGGTATAGCTTCCCTTGTGAAGGTTGCCACCTGGTTTGGTATGGCACTAGTGTGGCAGTCACCCCAACACTTAAGACATAAGTGAGCCCTTCCTCTCAGAAGGCCCAGGGCTCCCACTTCTGCTCTGCTGGATTTCCATTAGCTAGGATACAGCCCCAGAGATCCCCAGTGTGGCCACAGCAGGTTGGAGGAAGACTGGTAGGGGCATCCTCATCCTGGGTGGTCAAGTGCCCTGCAAAGATACTGGCATTCCCTTCCCAAGAAAGACATGGTACAGGTCTCAGGGGACAAGCAACATCTCTGCCAAGGCCTTAAAATTTTCACCTGCTACTTCCTGCCTGGCTTTGCAGTATCTTTGTCCCCTGGAGTGGACATGAATGTGACAGTTCCTGCAAAGTGATGCTGGGCAGGAGATGAGAACAGAGATCTAATGTGTGTAATGTAGTTGGCGGATCCTGCTCTTGCTAAATTTCTTCCTGTGAACCTCAAGCCTCAGTGACAATCAGTGTTAATTCTGAAAAGTAGATGCCCTCAGACACTCAGATTGTTACTTGTGTGATTCCCTGATGGTTATACCTTCTGGAAGGCTCTGGCTTCCAGCAGGTGCTTTGTACTATGCTCAACATCATAGGTTCTCTTGCAGTTCTTCTCACTTAGGTAGGCAAGACCCCAGTGCAGGATGGAGGAGCCCTGAGATGTGTCTGTCCTGGCTCACTTGCCTCTAGCTTTCCAACTTTTTTCCCATGAGACTACCTGACATGAACCCCATTGAAGGCAGGAAGAAAAGTCAGGGGACAGCCAAAGGGCCTCATGCCTACCCCATGTGTTCCAGGTGCTGGCTACCACATGACACTAGTGAAGGAACCACATTGCAACCCCAAAGCCATCTCCCAGCTGGTGTACCACCACATTCCCAATGCCACTCTGGAAAGTAGCGCCGGGGCTGAACTGTCCTTTATTCTTCCCAAGGAGAGCACACACAGGTATGTGTCCTAGAAAGATGAATATACAGCTATGCCTCCCAGATAATACTCACACAGGAACAAATCTGAGAGGGGGCCTCCATGCTCAGTCACCTACTCTGCCTTCTCTGGTTCAGCCAGGGGGCATCTCTTAGCCCCTGGGCCATGGATGGTCAGCCCAGGGGAAATGTTTGGTTGGATCCAGGAAGCTAGGCCTCCTGGGTGGGGATTGGGGAAGTGTAACTTGTTCCTGAGTTAGAGAAACAAACCTGATTCATTGCAGGAGCACTAAGTACCTACCTGCTGTTTGTTTTTTGATTTTGCAGGGTTTTTTTGTTTGTTTGTTTGTTGTCTTTTTGAGACAAGATTTCAGTACGCAGTTCAGGCTGGCCTTGAACTCACTTTGTAGCCCAGGCTGGTCTCGAACTCAGTGATTCTCCTGTGTCAGTCTCCTGAGTGCTGGGATTACAGACGTGTGCCACCATGTCTGGCAAGAACTTGCATTTGAATATAAATTTTGAATGTATGTAACTTTCTGATTTCAGAATTTGAGGCAAGGCATTTGTTTCATCACTGTCATATATAGGGTAGAGCTACCAATGCAGGAGGAAATAGCCAACTCTTGATTCACATTCAGAAATTTTGTGATTTATATCTTAGAAGTACATTTAATTGGGGGTAGGGGTTTAGCTCAGTGGCTCAAGTGCTTGCCTGGTAAGCGTAAGGTCGTGAGTTCAATCCCTGGTACAAAAAAATAAAATGTACATTTGGTCATGTTACAGTTCTAAGAATGAGCTGGGTATGCTGGTGCACTCCTGTAATCCCAGCACTCGGGAGACTGAGGCAGGAGGATTGTTGCAAGTTTGAGACCAACCTGGACTACAAAGTGAGTCCGAGGCCAGCCTGAAATGCATAGCAAGACCCTGTCTCAAAAAAGAAAAAAAATCTAATTATGTAGTGGGATTTGCTTGTTTGTTGGGGTTTCTTTTTGCTGGGGATAAAACCCAGGACTTCAAGCATGCTAGGCAAATTCTCTGCCACAGCTACATCCCCAGCCTATATTAGTCAGCTTTACCATTGCTGGACACAATACCAAACACTCACAATTTAAAGGAGGAGAGATTTAGTGTGGTTCCTGTTTTAAGGGGATCCAGTCCACAGTTAGCTAGCTCCACAGCAGAAATATCATGGAGGAAGCTGGTTAGTCTATGGTGGCCAAGAAATGAGCAGAGGAACAGTGCCAGAGAGGAAGGAGAGAGGGACAAGATACAGACCCAAAAGCTATGCCTCCATAACCTACCCAGACGCATCCAGAAGTGTGTTCCATCAATCACCTGGATGTGTTCCAAATCTGTTCAAGTTGACATTCCAACCTGACCACCACATCCTGCCCCTTGTCAACTTTATACCCAAGCACATTTCCTTAAACCATGCTTAATTTCCAGGTAAAGAAAATAGCAAGCTCATAATTCCATATAAAAACACACAGCTGGAACCGTTGGAAATGCAACAGTCCCTTCTCCAAAGTCTCAACAGTGCCAGCATTTTTCAAAAGTCCAAATATAAGTCTCAACTGAAACTCAAGTCAAACTTTTAGCTGTGAATCTCTTAAAAAAAAAAAAAAAGTTACATAATCTCAAGGTACAATGGCACATCTCCATTCCAAAAGGGAAGAGTAGAGAAATTTTTACAAATTGAACCAAAGCCGGGCATGGTGGTGCACGCCTTTAATCCCAGCACTCGGGAGGCTGAGGTAGGAGGAGCGTTGGGCTGGCTTGGGCTACAACGCAAGTGCAAGGCCAGGCTGAGCTACACAGTGCAACCCTGCCTCAAAGAACCAGGGCTGGGAGTTTGGCTTAGTGACTTAAGTGCCTGTCTGACAGACGTGAGGTTGTGAGTTCAATCCCCAGTGCCAAAAAAATAAATAAATAAATAAATAAAAATAAAAATAAAAATTGAACCAAAAAAGATCAAAATCCAGAAGGGCAAACATTAAGTCCTGTTGTTTCATATCCAGCATCTAGGGCACATGGTGATGAGATGCGTGTTCCAAAGGTCTTAGGAAACCACAACTCTATGTTGCACCCACGTGGGCTTTCTCTTGGGCTGGCTCCACTCGTGGCCTACAGCTTTCTTTGGCAGACTTTCCATGTTCTGGAATCTCTAACTGTACCTTTGGCTTTATTCTCACAGCTTCATGTATTGCCCTCTTGAACTCCCTGCTCCCTCCCAGGCCTTCCTTTTAAATCTGGGTAGAATTTACCCAGTTCCTGCAACTCTTGGATTCTGCATGCCTGTAAAACCAGCATCATGTGGGTGATGTCAAGGCCAGCTGCCCCTCAAGTAGTAGTAGCCAGGCCCCCTTGGACCATTGCTGCAGTAGCCTCAGAGTGCTTGGATGGCTGAGCTTAGGGAACCAATTTCCTAGGAAGCCCTTTTCCTAGGAATACCAGAGACTTCTCAAATGAAAGGTTGACATTTTTTTTTAACCTTGATCCTAGGATAGGGAGAGTCTTACTAACTCCTGAGATGCTCTCAAGGCAAATTCTTCCTTGTACCTGTACAGAGTACTTGGTTTCCTGTTTTTTGGTTTTTTGTTGTTGTTGTTGTTGTTGTTTTTTTTTTTTTTTTTTTTTTTTTTTTTTTTTTTTTTTTTTTTTTTTTTTTTTTTTTTTTTTTTTTTTTTTTTTTTTTTGTTACTGGGAATCAAACTCAGGACCTTGCACTTACCAGGCAGGTGCTGTGCCACTGAGCTAATTCCCAGCCTCCTTGGTTTCTTTTTAATGATGTTCATTTCAGTAGCCATGCCTGCTTTGGCCCCAACTTTATACATGGTTTGTTCTGAGCCAAAAACAAAGTTTTCCAAATTTTTATGCTCTGCCTTTTGTCACCAATTCTCAGTATAAATCTAACTAAAAGCAGCCAGCAGTACCCATGCATCAATAGTCCTGAAATCCCCTTGGCCAGACTAATTAGTCCACCACCTTTAATATGTTTTCTGCAAATTCTTAGGATATGAGCAAAAGGTAGATAAATTTTCTGCCAGAGTGTGGCACACATAACCTTTAATTAAACTGCTAATGGAAACTTTATTCCCAGTAGAATCCATCTGAGTCTGGTCTTTCTGTCTGCATTTCTATTAGCATTCTGGTCTTCTGAACTCCAACTAGAATCTCCCGTCAGGCTTTGCTTACAGTATTCTAGGGCTCCTGTATCTTGTATCTCCAAACCTTCTGAACTCTTCCCATAAATGACTTCCAAAATCTTCTAAACTGCATAATCAGATACATTCACAGCAACGACCCCTCTTCTCTGGTACCAAATTTCTGTATTAATCAGCTTTCTCATTGCTCAACACAATACCCAACACCTACAAATTAACAAAGGAGAGGTTGGCTTATCTTTTAAGAAGATTCAGCCCATGGTCAGTTGACTCCAAGACAGAAATGATATGGCAAAAGCTACTTAGTTAATGACAGCCAGGCAGCAGAGCAGGAGACCAGCACTAGAGAGGAATGGGCAAGGGACCATGCCTAGATCTCAAGGCAGTGCATCCACTTCTCACTCAGACACTCCCAGAAGTGTGTTCACCAATACCCAAGATGGAACCCTAAAGCCATTCAGGTTGACATTCCCCCTATCCAACTGCCACATAGCCCAACTACTTTATTATCACGTATTCATGTTCTTTTCCCCAAAATTATGCTAATAAAAAGCCTTCTTTAAAAAAGCCTTCTAGTAAACTCTTGTCCAGATCTCCAATTACTATATGAGGACAGATTCCTAATAGTAGAGATAGTTTTTAACAAATTTCTTTCTAGAAATAAGTTTTGGCTCCACTTCTCCATCAGCAAGATAGGAGAAT